>JAUZSX010100722.1:0-18377 GCA_034780655.1 Idiosepius hallami
TACATATATACATATATATATATAGTTTCATAACTATTCATATTTATTATGAATCAGTTTTGTTCAATATTTTAGGATGAAATAAGTTTTATACAGTGATCAAATGCAGGTTATTATTATTCTTATTATTATTTAAGGATTAAATAATATTAATGTTCAATTCAACTTGAGTAATCATATAGTCATTCAAGTATACTGATATAAAATTCTTAGTGTATGTGTGCTGATAGGTATGTATATGTATTTTTTTTACAAATCTTTGCAGTACATCTTATTGGATTTTTGGCATGGGATCTGTGACAACTATTTTGGTGGTTATAACTCAGGAATGGCAAACTAGTTCTAAAACTGATTTGACATTTGTATAAAGAAGCAAGGAGGTTGAGCAGGGTGGAAATCTGACTAGAGTTGGACAGGGGATCAGTGAAAAAGAGGAGCTGCCAAAGTGCTATATTGGATTCAATTCTGTAGGAATTATGTGAACCAGGTTTTCTATTGCTTTTTAAAAAGCAGAGATAAGAGTTGGACTGGTTATTGGAATGAGGCAGATAGAAAGCTAGAGAAATTGATAATAAAAAAAAAAATGATGAATATAAATTCATATTGAAGAAATAGATTAAAAGAAAATAAAGGAAAAGAAGAAATTAAGAAAAGAAAAATTTGTGTTCAAAGAAAAAAAAAAAAGATTCCAAAAATAGAAATAAGTTTTAAATGAATAAAAAAAAACATGGAAGAAGATTAAGAAAAGTTAAAAGAAAAAGTGATTTGAATCATAGGTAAAAAAAAAAGGACTAAAAATAATGATGAGGAAAGATTGTTATATTCAAGGGGAAAAGAAGTTTTGAAGCAGAAAATAGAATGATATTTTGATTTCTAAGGTGACCCATAAATGAGGTGACCCCCAAAATAGGAGAAAAAAAAATCTTTGAATTTATTTACTATTAGGGTTTTTATTTTTGTTATTGTTATGTAAGACAACCTTTGATTTTGGTAGGCTAAAAGGTTGGCATTTATGCTGAAATGAACTTAATATTATTTATATTAAGGGAAATTTTAAAAAGTGCATGAAAAGATCATCATTAAAAACATTGGTAGAATTAGAATAAAATAAGTTAATGTCAAGATATAAAATATTTTTTTTAAAGTAGTTGTATTGAAAAATGAACAGTTGTACAAATGGTTTATAATAGAATTAAGATTCTAAAATAAATGATAGTAAAAAAAATATAAGAAATGTTTAAGAGGAGTAAATAAATGATTGAGAAGAAATAAGAGGGAATCCGTTATTATTATTACAAGAAAAAAAGATGGAAGGATAGTTAAATATTTTTAGTTAAATATTATAATTAATATATTTTTGTGAAAAAGATATTTATTTAAAAATGTATTGTAAAAAAGAAATACTAAAATTAGGAAAATATGCTTTTTTATTAAGAAAAATTTATTGTATTCCAAAGAAAAAGATAATAAAATTTACTTAAAAACATGTATTGGAATAAAAATTGATTGAAGAAAAAATCATTTAGAGAGGGAAAAAGAGAGAGAAAACGGTATATATATAGAGAGAGAGAGAGAGAAAGAGAAGAGAGAGTATTTAAAGAGAGACGTGTGTATTGTTTAGGATTGATATAAGTATGGAAAGATATAAAACGAATGACAATGGAAATATTTTTGAAGTGAGAATGAATTCTAGAACGAAAAGAAAGAAATATTCTGAATGAGAGAGAATGATAAATGGATGCAATTATCATAGGAATAGTTGGGTTATGCAGAGCAAAAGAAGTCCTGTAGATAGAGGAAAAATGTCAAAAATTCCTTCAATAATTTGATTATTACTTTGCATACATCAACTCTTGAAAGGTCATAGTCATTTGTTTCACTGTGAAATTACCCTTGCTATTGATTGAAGAACATTTGATTTTTTTTGCAGTTGATTTTCAAGCTTTTATAAATGTTACTGAAAAAATAAGTCTTCTAAGTCTATTATTCTTCCTATCTTTTCTTTCCTTCTTTTTTCTTCCATTCTCTTCTTTCTTTGTTTTCTTTTTTTTATTTCTTTTCTTTCTTTTCTTTTCTTTCTTTCTTTCCCTTTTTTCTTTTTTTTTATTTCTTTCATTTCCCTTCTTTTTTCTTTCATTCATTCCCCCCCCTTTTTTTTTCATTCCTTTTTACCCTTTTTCTTTCTTTCATTTTTCCACTTTATTTCTTTCATTCATTTTTTTTCCTCTTTTTTCTTACTTTTTTTCCCCCTTTTATAGCTTTGTCCTACTTTTTGTTTAATGAAGCTTTTTTTCTTTTTTCAAATTTATATTCATTTTATTTTTCAGTTTTTTTCCTTCCTTTTTTTTTCTGGTCATTTTCCTTCCTGTAAAATAATTTAAAAAAAAAAAATCCTTTTTGTTGTTTCATCTCTTTTGCTTTATTCTTTAACATCTGATTTTTATTTTCTTAAACTGCATTTTTCTCTTTTTATAAATCTTCATTTTTCTCTTTTTATAAATCTTCATTTTCTGTTTTTAACTTGCCTTTTTCCTCTTTTATAATTTCTGCTTAACACCCACTTTCTTCATCTCTTAGACACTCATTTTTGCCTCCTCAATAATTCTTTTTCTTTTTCCTTATAATTTCATCCTACTTCTCTTGTTTAAGACATCCACTTTGCTATTCTCAAGCTCTTTTTTTTTCTCTCTTTTTTATATTAAGAAAACATCTTTTAAAAATTGAACCAAGCCATTCTTTTTTGCTTCTTGGGACATTTTATTTGATTTTTTCATCTTTTTTTTTTTGTAGTTAAAGCAAATCATGAAAGAAAAAAAAATCCATTTTTTTCATGGTCTTCTTATATTTGCATCATTTTATTTTATTTCATTTAACTTTTTTCAATTATTTTCATTATTCTTTTTTTTTTCTTATTTTCTTCATAAATCATTTTTTATTTGTTCTTCAAATCTTTATTGTTACTATTATTATGATAATCATCTTATGTCATTTTTTTTTTCATCATTATTATTACTTTTCTATTCTGGATAATTTATTTGCTCTCCCAACCATTACTGCTACCATGATCTTCATCACCCTCATATTTTTTCTGTCATATTTTTTTTATTCTGTTTCTTTCTATCTCTCCCAATTTAAAGCATACATGGTTTGAAGTTTGTTATAGCTATATTTGGTGTCTGCTTAAGATGGGTCCTTAATATCCTATCGAACCCAATATAAATTTGGCATTGAGTTCCACTCTCTCCATTCCTCTTCCTCCTCTAACACTTAAATTTCTTGTTTTTTTTTCCTTCTTTTTCCTCTTCAGCCAGCTTTTCATTTTGGCTCATTCCTCGCCATCACTTTATGTTTTTTTTTGTTGATTTTATTTTCATCTTGGGACATATATATCATCATGTCAATCGTATCATCTTGAAATTGTTAATTGATATTTCCAGTTCAAACTCAATGCCTTGACAATTGTCTCTGATTGCAACCATTATATTTTGCTATCTTGCCTCACCACACAGCATGTGTATAATTCATACATACATGCATTACTATGATTATAGAGGCATATATATGTCCGTGTATTCATTCATATATATATATATATATATATATATATATATAAATTATAATATAGAGCCTATTTCATGAATTACTGACATTTGTATGCACATATGAACAGTTAAGAAATATAACTTAAAGATATATATGTGTCATTGGCTTTAATGAACTGGGAGAACATAAATATGGTGCTCTCCAAATAGATACTTTTTTTTTAACATCCTTAAATTTAATTGCATTTAACTATATTGAATTTTATTTATTTATATTTTATTTGGGAAGCTTTTTCGGCATTCGGAAAGGCTGATTTGTGATGGATGGAAAGGAAATAAAACTCTCAAATAATGCATCAATGTGTTATTAATAAAAGTCTTGTCCTTTTTATGAATCATCAAGACATGAATAATGCCTTTTCGATAGGACAACACAGCCATATACACTTTTGAGCTTACATTGAACTGGTTTGAATTAAGAAATATTGTCGTTTTGGAAGGAGATAGTTAAGTCTTCAGACAGAAACTCAAAAGAAAATTTGTGTGGAATTTTGTTAAGATGAGATTTCCGCAAAGAATGTCAATTTAGAAATATAGATAAACATTAAAGTCTTTCAGTTAAACAGGAATAAAATTCTTTATGAAAATCTCAGAAATTTTATTGATTCAATACAAAACAGGTTGAAGTATTGTAATTTAAAGGGAATAAATACAATTCTTCAATTTTCTACAATATTCTTACCAAATACAAATGTTAAAACTCCTTTTTAAGTATTTCTCTTCCTGAAAAACATGTTAAGAATTGTTTTTTTGTAGAAAAGTTATTATAAAATCAAATAGGTATTCCGATGCCCATAGGATTGAGGTACCACATACAAAATTTTCCAAGAAATGTTTTCAAATTTATAAAATATGATTTTCTTACTTTTATAGTCTATCTCTCCTTTTCAAGTCTATTTTTCTCTTATAATCTATCTTTCACTCTCTTGTAAACTGTAGATTTTCCCCACTTTTTTTTAAAATGGTAAATTTAGAAAATCTGCAGGGGGTGAAGTTACTTATTTTTCCCTTCTGTATTCTCCCTGGTGGCTCATTGATTAATGTTTCATACTTTCTTTTATTTGAACATTCATCATTTATATAAACTTGTACTTTTTGACCTTGGATGAACATTAAATTAAAAAAAAAGAAAAACATCAATATTTTAAACAGATATAAATGAATGTCAATACATATGTTGATTGTATTGCTGGCATAAGATATTATGGTTCTTTATTTATTCATTGACATTTTGTAGCTCTATATAAAACCTTTCGGTTATGGATATAGATCTTAGAAGAAGAAATATAGTTACTGATATTTTCTACCTATTGATTCCTTCCTAGAACTATCATTGTTCTATACTATTCTTTAAACTTGAATACTTTCAAATTTTTCTCATCTAATTTGAGGCATTTCTGGTATTTAATATAAACTTTTTGATATGTCATGAAATGCAACAACCAACTATTTAAACTAAATATGAAATTAATCAAAATTCGGAGTTTCTTTTCAAATCATTGAAACTTAACAGAAACATTTTAAAGACCTGACCTGAATAACATTTTAATAAATTAATCTCCATTTTAATACATTAATCTCCATAATATACTGATAATATCAAGTGTTTATCTGTCATTAAATCTAACCAACATTTTCTTCTATATTTTACTGGAACTAAATATTGAAAAAAAAAAAAGGATTGAAAAGAAAAGTTTTCAGTATTAATTTTTTAATTAATATTTTATCTCTATAAAATTTACATATGTGGATCTTTAAATTTTATCTGAAAAAATGAAAAAATGAATCAACTGGGGATTTTGCATCTTTTATCATGTCTAAATGCCTTACTTACACACAGCTGGTATAAGAGTTTCATTAAAATCTCAGTTGGGTCATTGAGTGTTTAGTTATTTTGGATGGTGAATGTTTTTCCTTTTTTTTAAAGAAAAAAAATTAATTAAAAAATATTGGCATTTTAAGTGTGTTTAATATTTAAATAATAAATTTGAAAAATTAAAAATATACTTTATTGAAATCAATAAGAATAAAGTTTTGTAATCTCACTTTAACCCCTGATTTTTTTTTATATTAAAAGTATTGCACATGTTCATGAGTTCTCCGGTTTGGGTTTGAGTATAGAATTAGCCACTCTTTCTTGTTGTTGTGGCGTCGTTAGTTTGTTGTGGAAAAAAGACAAAGGAGACTGTATAAAATGTGTATTATAAATATAACAGAAATATATGTGGCCGCTGGGGCAACCAGCCCCGAGACGGCGTCGAGACAACTCCCAGTCTCGAAGTGTCTATCGAAAGTGTCTCTCGGAGTGACTCGTCGGTCGCACGCATGCGCCGACCTTCGCTGAGTCGGCGAGTCTATAATGAGGGGTGTTTTACTCCCCAACAAGATGTGTGTGTGTGTGTGTTTGTCTGTGTAGAATCAGTCTTTACCAAATTCCTATTTCAATTTGTAGTCAATTGACTTCAGATTTAAGGTAAAGGGCATTTAGATCTAAGGCAAGCTTTTGATGATAGGCTTCCTTATTTACCTTAGTGGCAAGTTCTTGGCGCCGAGAAAAACTGGTTACCACTGCTTGTATCTATAAAAGTTTAATTGTGTGTGGGTGTGTGTATCTGTACGATCAGTCTGTATCAATCTCTTATGTCGATTTTTGGTTTACTAACTTGAAATTTGACATAAACATTTTCAGAAGCTTTTTAATCTGTTTTCAGCGGACATTTTAAGCTGGTAATTTGAAAGATTTGATCTTAACGGACTCTACCCAATTATTCTGCCAATTTTTGGTCTAAAAGCTGGAAATTTGATATACGGGTTATTTGGACCCGCAGAACATTTTCAAATAGGTTTTAAGTCGGAATAATAGCTGCCAAGGGGTCAAAATTACAAAATTGAACGCTCAAACTGAAATTCGCAGAGCACAATGATTCAGGCAACTAAAATTTGCATCAATGCTGATTTTCTATCTTATAAACTTCCTTAATCCTTTAAACCCCGACTTATGGAAATAACCAAATAGTCACTCAGAGTTGTTATAATTGAAGAACATATTAAGGTCAAAATATTGGTTTGTGTTCTTTTGTTTTATGTTGCCAGGGTCGATATATTGACCTATTAGGGTATAAAGGATTAATTACCGGTGCCTGGGCAAAGCTGGATAATCCTTCTAGTAAAAAAAAAAAATAAAAAAAAAAATAAACGAAAAAACAATCTCTGGGGGTCTGAAGGGTTAATAACTGTTGTGAGGCCTGGTCTCATCTAAATAGTGGACTCGCCCACTCTTAATACAAGCAGACTGCTTTCGGGAAAGATCTACTGGGAGATCTTCTACCACTCTGAGTAGGACACACTATCACCAACCTGAGCGATCTACTTTACACCTTCTTCCGTGTGGCGCTTTCTTTACGTGAGCACAACAACAATAACCTTAGTAACAAGTACCGGTGCCTTGGCCAAGCTGGGTAATCTTTCTAGTAAATAATTAAAAAAAAAAACCCGAAAAAACATCTTTGATATTAACTCATTATATACAACCTGTTTGTTGTCATGGAGATAGTTTTTATTACTTTAATGTTTTTCCCCCTTTCATTCATTTCTTTTAGAACATTGTGTTATCTTTTTGTTGTAGGTTGTTTCAGCGTGCATGGATTGAGCGGTGTGTGGAGCCTTCTTTCTGTTGGTCTCTTCTGTCGCAAGGATGTCATCATTCACGATGACAATAGGTTCAATATCGATAATGGACTATTTTGGGTAAGCGTAAATGATCATTATCTTCCTTGCTTATCTTTTATAGCTTATTTCGCTGTCTCTTTTCTTTTTCTTAATTACTTTCTCCTTTCTCACGTAAAGGGCATCCAAATAATTCGCATACATAAATATACACAAACGCACATACATGCTGTATGATGATGTTGATGATGATGAGTTTAAGCTTTGACTCGTGTTATATGAGTTCAAATCCCAGTCAAAACTATCACGTTCATCTTCAGCACGTTGGACAGACGAGACTTGTCTAGATGTGTTAAAACACATTAGAAATTATTGTTATAAAAATGCATTAGAATTTATTACAATATTAGAATTTTATAGTATAAAAATGTATTAAAATTTATAACTACATAAGAATTTAATGGTATAAAAATGTATTAAAATTTATAACTGCATAAGAATTTAATGGTATAAAAATGTATTAAAATTTATAACTACATAAGAATTTAATAGTATAAAAATGCATTAAAATTTATAACTACATAAGAATTTAATGGTATAAAAATGCATCAGAATTTATTACTATATTAGATTTTATTGCCATACAAATGCATTTGAACTTCTCATTATTTTTTTTCTTATTTAAATTTCAATTAAGATTCAGAATTCTAGAGTAAAACGTGATATAAAACAAATAAATCTATTATTATTTTCGACATAAAATTCTAATTACAGTAACATGACCCTCTATTATTATTATTATAATTATTATTATTATTATTATTATTATTATTATTCATCTTTTTTGTCATATGTGTATCTTTAAATACTTCAATTGTTGGACTGGATCGATATTCTAAAAAAACACAAACAAGAACCCGTTTTTGAATGTTTAGTCATGAAATCACGAAGAAATAAAAAAAATCAAATTAATCAAGTTTTTCTTTCTCTGAAATATACACCAATCAAAACGTTTCATAAAGTGCAACATTTTTAGATATTGTATGAAAACTGTATTTAAACTTTTCTATTTTCGAAATAGCTTTTCAGTTGGAAGAGTAAATTGTTTTGTTTAATGATTAGATTTAGAAAAAATTTAAATGAAAATGTAACTACGTAGGTCGCTCCAAAATTAATGCCATCTATTTTTTTTTAAATTTCTACCGGATGGATCAGAGGGGATTGCAAATTACATTGTTATGATGACTGAACTTATGCATTCATTACCAAAAAGTTTTATCTCTCTTATGTAGATATTGATTGTGTGAAAATCTAAAAAAAAGCAAACTCTATCATGAATGTGCCTCAGAAACAGAGATGTATCAAAAGCAACTTGCCCATCCACAACATACTATACAAAGTCTCTCTCTCTCTTTCTATATATAAATATATATATATATATATATATATATATATATATGCATTCATATACAAATATTTATGGATTTATTCATGGATTGATATATGTATACGTATTTCAACATTTAAGTGTAATAATGATTTTCTAGTTATTCCTGTTAAATAATTATTTTGGTAATTTTTTGCATTACAAAAGATCTGTGAAGAAGACTTGCGGATCCTAGAGAGCTTGCCCCTCCCCTAGCAGTTGCAGGGTCTGCGAGTGCCCTAAGCACAGCTTAGAATATATGATAGAATAATCAAAACTAAATTTTGTTCACATTGTTCGGTAAGGAGTTCAACCGATGGTCTCAATTTTAAGATGAGTAATTAGCAAGTTGACTTTTTGTACCTAAATCTGGATATCTATAAAAGTGAAAATTTATGTGTGTGTGTATGTGATAAATCAAGTTATTTCATCAGCCAATTTTGGGTCTAAAGACTTTAAATTTGAATTATGAGGTATTCAAACCTGGGGAATACTTTATAATGGGGTTTAAGCTTGAAAAATATTTGCTAAGTGCTCAAAATTTGGAATTACAAAAAACACAGATCAAAATCACTAAGTAATTCATTTAAAATTAATAATAAAATTGGAATTACAAAAAACACAGATCAAAATCACTAAGTAATTCATTTAAAATTATTAATAAAATTGGAATTACAAAAAATACAGATCAAAACCACTAAGTAATTGATTTAAAATTAATAATAAAATTGAAATTACAAAAAACGCAGTGGAAAAGAAGCATGTAATCAAACCCCCAGAGTTCAAGTAAAGCTTGCCGATATTGCTCGTATGAATCAGTTGAAACCATTGTAAATATATAAATATATAGCTAAACTTACTGAAGTACAATACCAATGTAAAATGGGTTGAATGTTTAGTTTTATTAGTAAAAATTCATTATCAATATTCGCCATGTTACTCTTAGTTATGCGAACTTTATTACAGGGAGGCAATGGCGAACAGATGAAGGTGCAATTCTATGCAGTTGCGTCGGTTGTTGCTTGGTCTCTCTTGATGTCATTCATATTTCTCAAGATAGTAGAATTTTTAGCAGGCTTAAGGGTGAGTGAAGAAGAAGAAATACTCGGAGCTGACGTTGTTGAACATAACTATGGGAACATTATATACGATAAAAGGAAGAAAAAGGTACGTATCTGTCGTATGTACATGACTTATCATAATTACTCATCTCCCTTCCCATCGTTCTGTATACTTCCGGTCACATGACGTGAAAGCAGTTTCCTCAGTCTTAATAAACATGTGAAAACATATAGACGTGTTTCTCTATGCTCGTTCTTTTTGCTTAATACTAATCCACTAACCTGTATCAACAAGAACATAACATGGTGTCAGGATAAAGAACCTCAAGACTCACAAGTAAAAATAAATAAATGAGGAAGATGGAATTTTTACCGTACCCGAAGGAACTGAACTTTTCTTCCGACAACCTCGCCAACGAGTGGGAAACATGGAAAAACGAACTGGAATTGTTTCTCCTAGCCACAGAGTCAGACAGCAAACCGGAGAAGGTTAAAACATCGATACTGCTGACATGCATAGGCAACGAAGGAAGAAAAATTTACAACACCTTCAACTTCGAAAATGAAGAGCAAAAACAAAAACTGCAAAACGTAATTCGAAAATTCGACACACACTGTCAACCAAGGAAGAATTTAACGTTTTTGACATACCAATTCCTCACGTGTAGACAGAAAGAGGCACAACGGTTCGACATTTGTATATATGGTAATTTGGTTGAATTAATAAAGAAACGAATACAAATATTAGCATTTGAAAGAACTACTTTATTTTATTAATTTTACATACTGTGCGTACACTAAGTCTACTGGCTGTGTCTACTGGCAGCAGATACACGAGTTCTTCGCTCAAAAGGCAGAGAGGTACTAAATTCCCTCATAGGTCAGGGAGAGCGAGAGAGGGTGTGTAAGGGAAAGAGAGAAGAAGGAGCAGACAGAGAGATAAATAGAAACGTAGATTGGGGCAGGGCATCGAAGTTCTTGGAATGTCTATAGAGACGAAAAGAGTGAAGCAAACAAGTATTTTTGAATCGTAGTATTTGACCTGAGGTGATTCTAGTTCACTCCTTCAAACTTTTTGTCTATCTCAACCTCTCTTTTTTTATATTTTTATCTTACTTCCCCCTACGGGAGCAGGGCATCGAGGATGGAACATTGGTAAAAGCTTAGACTACTGAATCGTATTACACAAGTTCAAATCCCATTTGCATTTATTTTCAGCTATCTCCGGCAGATACGGCTCATTAACTCAGCGGAGTAAATCATCTTGATGTAAGGTTAATACTGGTTCCAAAAGCCCGGGGATGATGCCAGGCAACTTAAAGAAAATAGCTAATCTGGTTGAAGGGCAACACTGATTACAAAAAGTCCAGGGATATAATGAGCATGTAAAACAGGCCTCGTCACTCACTTGGTTTGGTACTCGAACTAATAATCCCCACGCGTGTCTTTGTTTTTGCATATGCTATCTAAAAACCAATTAGCCTCCAAATGACTCTTTTAAATTCATCAAACCTCACTTGTATCAGTGATCAATAAGTTGTTATTTGCAGTAACCTCTTATCATTTCTATTTTTCAATTATAGATAATCGGTACGAGATGCGGTGACTCCCAAGATATCAAGGATCTACAGTTGAGTCGGTCCTTTGAAGAAGACTCAAATCAATCATGTCATCCAGTGTCACCTCGCCGTCATTCGCGCCTCCTAGGGACTCGCTTCTACATGCCCAGCAAATATTATCCTACATTTGGTAACGAGCCCGAAGAACCCGGTCCACTATCCTCTCCACGCTGTCGCCGCAAGACCGTTGTTGAAACCATCCAGAAATTTCGACAGTTTGGCCTACCTAAGAAAAAGAGGCGTGGCTCAGGCGTAGACATCTCTAAATGCCACTCGACTCAGATGCTAACTGTTGAGAGCATAGACTGTTCGCCACGCAGTGCAGATAGAAGCCCTGAAGCCTTTAGTGTAGATAATGAATTGATCCAACGAAATTCATGGCTTTCTTACCAAAGTAGAGATTCACGTGACCAACAATGCTATACGAATCCAGCGTTTAAATCACCTGCTCGTGTAAGCTATCTGTAGTTTAATGCTTTCGACTGGATCATTTAAAAGTCTGGTTAGTCACAGTTAACCTTTTAATAGTACAATAGGAATCCAATAGTTAGGACTGTAAACGTAGTATGGGACTTTAAAGTGGTACAACGTAGTAGGGGACTTTAAAGTGGTACAACGTAGTAGGGGACTTTAAAGTGGTACAATGTAGTAGGGGACTTTAAAAGGGTACAACGTAGTAGAGGACTTTAAAGTGGTACAACGTAGTAGGGGACTTTAAAGTGGTACAACGTAGTAGAGGACTTTAAAGTGGTACACTGTAGTAGGGGACTTTAAAAGGGCACAACGTAGTCGGGGACTTTAAAGTGGTACAATGTAATAGGGGGCTTTAAAGTGGTACAATGTAATAGGGGACTTTAAAAGGGTACAACGTAGTAGGGGACTTTAAAGTGGTACTATGTAATAGGGGGCTTTAAAGTGGTACAATGTAATAGGGGGCTTTAAAAGGGTACAACGTAGTAGGGGACTTTAAAGTGGTACAACGTAGTAGGGGACTTTAAAGTGGTACAACGTAGTAGGGGACTTTAAAAGGGTACAACGTAGTAAGGGACTTTAAAGTGGTACAATGCAATAGGGGACTTTAAAGTGGTACAATTTAGTGGGGGTTTCCAAGCTAATGGATGGGTAATACATTTAGATTTATATACGAGGTGTTCCAGAAATCTCGACTATTTTTAGAGATTGAATACCTCAGAAAATAATAAGGATATAAAATGATATATAAAATAATAAGGATATAAAAACAGCAATGAAACTTTGCAGTCTTCTCGTTGTAGAGACCCATGTGCATTCTGGCACTTGGTGGGTAGGATTCGGAGGGGGTAAGAGACGGTGCTGTCGGTGTGTGGTGTCTAATTTCAAGACTGCTGTAACAGGTGTTGTCGTACCTGTTTTATGGTGGAAACAGGAGGTAACCCCAGGGTACTTCTGGGTACGTAACCAGCGCCTCTACATCATTTTTCAGCAGATGGAAAGGTTGAAAAGGGCTCAAGACTTCTGGAATGTCGTTTTATTCATTATTGTTAAAATAAGGAAATAAGATTTGTAATTTGAGTATTAATTAAAAAGTCTTCACAATACGATATACAGTAGAACTTCAATAGTCTGAACCTTGGGGTAGTCCAATCTTGGTCTACAGTCTATTCCTCACTCGACGATTCATCACGGTTATTCATCACTAGACTTTTCATCACGTTGACTCTTCACTTAGACATCTCATCACTTTGACTTTTTAAAAAATTTAAGTTTTGTAATGTTTATTAAGATTAAGTTAAAATACAATGAAACTATTTGGGAAAGTTTTTTTAATTTTTTTTAATAGATTTTTGAATATAAGAATATAAAATAAATTAATTAAAACAATTTTTTTTATTGTTTATTCTTTTAAAATTTGAAAAACTGGGTGGCATTTGCTAGATTTTAATAATCTCTCGTAAGAATAACCCCAAAATTCTCGAAGGGGCTAAAAATTGAACGTAATAAAACATAATTACATAATTAACATTACTATATGAATAAATGAAAAAAATTTTTGAGGGTATGAAAGTTATCGATGGCGGGGTGCTGAATTGTCCACGTGATGAAAAGTCGGGTAATGAGAAGTCAGTAAACCTCCAGTCTTGTGGGAGATTTTAAACTAATGAACGAGGGATTGGTTTAGGTTTCTATATGTTTATTGTTATTAAAAATAATAGACTTAAGATAAAATTTCTAAGTTTAGTATTTAAATATTTTTTTTATCTTCACTATATGATATATTATATTTACTTGGTGAGCACCAACCCAAGTTTGGCACAAGGCCATTTTTACGTACTCCTACCCGGGCTTTTTAAATTCGGTGTTACCCTTCACCTAGATGAGATGCTCTCCCGAGTTAACCAGCCCTATCTGCCCGATGCTGCTAAAGTGAAAGTAATGGTTTTGACTGGGATTTGAACTCACGATATGATATATACATTAAGTACATATAGCTTAGTGCTTTATCAAAATTCACAAGCGGTCCCCACCTACGTGTATAGCTCAGTTAAGAGAGTCACTATTTAATTCATTGATTGAGGAAAATTTAGAATCATACTTTTCCTTGGGGTATGAGTCTAAATGTGAACATGACATGAATTTGAACACTTGTACAGCGAATTTAGATTGCCTAACCTCTGTCCCAAGTGATAAGGCATCTTTTGTTTAGCAATTTAAATAATTTATCATTACTGGAGATCTCAAACCGATAAATAAGCACTTAGATAACTAGCCATCGGTGGCCTTCAGTGCATGTAGAGTGGCAAAAAGGCTCCATGTGAATCTTCAGCCAGTTCTACTCATAATCAAAGTCTGTATAGTGCCATATCTAAATGGGTTTTTTACTCTTCTTCATTTACTTCTCTATCTGCTATTTGCAGGGTAATTCCTGAAAGCAGAAGAACAATATTTCTTCTTCAGCACTCCAGCATATCTGTATCTATTGCAGTCACTGACAGCAAGCCTTATAATAATAATAATAATAATAATAATTATCATCATGTTGAGGTCCTCTTCCACATTATATTATTATCATTATTATTGTGAGATCTCTCAGTAATCACCAGGCGCTCTTGCACGCAGGGGTGGTTTTCTCTGGAGTCAGAGTGGCAACAAGTATCCTCTAAGATCCAGCAGGTCCTACACTATTTCAGTCAAAGACTGTATGGTGCAACATCTCAATTTTTCACCCTGCTGTGTCGAATGTGCACACCCACCATTGACAGAATTTTCCCACTCTGCTTACACCCAGTGGTGATTCCTAAAAGCAGGGTGACAATAAGTCTCCTCTGGCATTTCAGTATATTTGGATACTTTGCAGTCAGTGACTACAAGCTCTCCTTCTCATTTATTTATTTATGTTTTCCCCCTCTTTCAGTATTTTCTGAATGAAGCCGTCTGTAAGAGGTTTAATTATTCTTCCATCAATTCAAATGTCCTGCATTCTTCTTTTCAGGTCTTTTGAGATTTTTTTTTTAATTCTCGAATAATGATTTTTTTTTCTTTCTCTACTCCACATTTTTTTCCTTTTTAGTTTTATGGTTCCTAGGTTCAATACCACTTTTCCCATTAGTTCTGCTAAACTTGCAGTGCAGTGGTCTGTACGATGTTTATCTTGCCGTTGATCCCAATGTTATGTGGTCTTACAATAAGGGCTTTTGACATTGTTCCAAACGCTCCAATAAAGATTGGCGTAACTCTTGTTTGCATCTTCCATATTTTCCTTAATCCCTAGGCTAATTTATGATATTTGCTGATTTTTCCCGTTTCTTTGATTTCTACCCTGTGGCCCGCCAGCACAGCAAAGTCTACTATTTTGCATTTCTTTACCTTTTTGTCTATGATCACTTGATCTGGTCTTCTCACTTGTATCGGTCCGTCTGTTGAAGCATCAAAGTCCCAGACGATTTTGTGAGTTTTATTTCATTGTACAGCTTCGGGCTTCCCAAGTGTCCTAGTCGGTATTTTTTGCATTTTTCAACATCCAAAAGCCCGTGTCATCCCTTCTTTCGTTTTACATAGAGTCTATCCACATCGTCTTTTGGTTGTAGAGCCTTTTGCATAGTCATTAGCTTCCTCGTTTTTTGGTCTAGAGTTCTCAATTCTTCACTCGTTCATCCTAGGGAAGGCTTCAGAATATCTCATCAAAGGCAGCCCTACCTCACAACGACTGACCAGATAAGCTAAGAAAAAACCTCCTGAATTAGAGTTAACCCCTAAAGTGAGAACTGATAATCTCAGAATAATCAGAAATTGTGAAAACTCTAAAACAACAGGAAGACTAATCAAAGTCCGAACGGGTGAGGAGATGTCTTCCTCCTCCTCCTCCTCCTCCTCATCATCATCATCATCATCATCATCATCATCATCATCATCATCATCAACAACAACAGCCAAGTCTCAAGTCACATTGGAGACACCGGCTCCAACTAGGTGACAAAATTTAAACAATGTGCAGCCTGTTTAGTCAGTGCCATGCTTAGCCACTCGGCAGCCCCGACACAAACTGCACCTTGCAGTCCGTTTACCTTGAAAATGCAAGTTGCCCCCCTCAACATATTGGAGCCTTCAACTACATGTACAAATATTTATATAAAAGAGAGATAGGCAGAAAGTATAATAATAATTTTCTAATTTATCCTAACAATTATCATCATAATTTTTTGCATTACAAGAGATCTCTGAAGCCTTACGGCCCCTAGAGAGCTTGTGGCCCCCTGCAATTGCGGGGTCTACGGGGGCCATAAGCACGGCCCTGTGTTCAGTACTAAGATTGGTGACCACTTTAGGACACTTGGTAGGGTTGGTACGAGAACTGGAAGACATACCTTCCCCGGTATTCAACCCTACGCACCCACCCTCTCACAGAGACTGGTCAGTGGGGTTTTAGCCCTCGAATAGAAGTACCCCTTCCCTTGGATGTGGATAGAATATCACAGAATACTCTGATTAACTATTTAGTAATTTTACAATTTAGTTTAATTCTGTAGTTTTTTCGTAGAGCTACGACAATGTACTTTTATTGAAGAATATTCTTGGTTATAGACCAAATAAATAGGGCTGTGACAAGTATGTTCTTTGATAAAGCATATTGTAAAGATCTACTAATCCCTTTGGTAGTTTTTTTTAATTTCTGGATGAATGTTCATTTGTTTTATATCTTTAAATAAAATAACCAGTGATCAGGGGCAAACTGAGCAATCGGTCAATCGGACCATCAGCACTTCAAAGTTTGGCTTTTAACATAATTATCAAGCCTATACATGCCTATTGACTTGGGTCACTCCGCTTTGCCCTCACATCATGTGTCGTAGCTGACTACCAGACAAAAATTAGCCAATATGCATAAATCACCTGTTGCACAGCTTCTACTCGTGGCATAACGGTAAAAAAATAAGGTAGTGACCCGACCCATTGTATTTTCTGATCGAGGGCCAATAACACTATCAGTTCCGCCCCTGGCAGGCATTGTTATTGAAAATGGGTAAAAAAATGTATTTGCACAAATTTTTCATATACTTTTATTTGCTTTAAGTAGACGCAGGCCAGATAAATAATATTTGTTTGAACGAATGTTTAAAAATTTGGTAGATAAATAAAGTTTCATTATTGCGCAGAATATTTGTGTCCATTGCATTTTTTTTTATTGTAAAAATTTGAATTTTGACTTTTTGTTGAAGTGTTGTTACTTATATAATTTGTAATATTTGTATATTGGTTATCTTGTTTTGGAAAAATAAATTGTAATGTTACACGAAAGATAAAATATCAATTAAATTCATCCACAGGAAAAATACGACTCCAAAACACAAATTTTACAAGAAATGAAAGACTTTTATTTTTCTTTAAAAAATCCACTGTTTTGCGTGTGTGCGTGTATGTCGATACACATTATAACAGAGATTGTCAAAAGTGCTTTCTCGTCGATCTGCGCATGTGTAGGTTGGATGACACCCCTCCACATTCCTCCCTGGCAACCGGGCCTAATGTCGGTCTGTGATTGTTTGCTGAGGACTCACTGACTGCCCGAATTCTTCTGTTTATATATCTATTTTGCTTTCCATTCATGGGGTAGGTGAGACTGTCCGCGAGGAGTGCCCTCAAACGCCGATCCATTGTTTGCGACCCGAAAGGTTACCTGTGACATGAGAGAGAGAGAGAGAGAGAGAGGGAGAGAGAGGGGTGCAGATGGATTGATAGGTGTATATTTCAAGCGAGCTAATGTTTTTCTAATTAATCCTAACAATTATTTTGATAATTTTTTGCGTTACAAAAGACCTATGAAACCAAGGAGCTTTGTGCGGCCTCTGTGGAGCTTGCGCCCCCCCAGCAATTGCAGTATCTCCGGAGGGGCCTAAACACGACCCTTACCTTTAGTAAGAGGGTCACTACATTTTTTTTCTATGGGCATCCGGGTTAATAAATGTTTCTATCTGAATTGGCTAGTTGCAATGAAAAAATCTTTTGAACGTATTTAAAGTTTTAACAATAAAATGGAATTATAACCACAATTTTCCAATTCGTAGTTTGAGCGTGCAAGCAAGTGTAAGAAAGAAAAAAAAAAGCAACAGATGAATAAAAAAAAAAGAAAACACTTACTTTTGCCAAAAGACCAACTCTTTTTTCATCAATTTGAACACCAAGTCAAGATATCGCAATTAACACTCACAATTACATTTAATTTTCATACCAATACACAAAATATCATCTCCTTGCAAAGGTTCTCTCTTGTTTTTTGTTTCAAAAGTAGTTGTCTTGACGCGCTCCCTTATTATTTAAGGGATTTTCTCCTTAGTTTTGAGATGAGGCAAATCCGATGCTAACCAGCATCAGTCTTTGGCCCCAAACTAGTTTTTTTCAGGAGAGGTATAAACTTGTAATATTTGTGGTATTGGTGGTTATTATTGACAAAGTAGACACAAATATTAACCTTAAAAATTATTCTTTATTTTCTTAATTTTTACATTCTTCTTTGGTTTTCAGTGCCTGC
>JAUZSX010100832.1:0-18364 GCA_034780655.1 Idiosepius hallami
TTTCGACATAATGTTTTATTTGTATTTCAATAGGAAGACATTTTGTTAGCACGCACTGAAACCATGAATTGTATTTTTTAAGACTTGTAATTTCTTATTTTATTTATTTATTCTTTCTGTTCTCCCAAAAGTAGAGAAAAAAATTTAAAAGAAAGAAACAAAAAAAAACTAGAAAATATCAGGAACACATGTACAATAAATTCAATTGTTTCTCTTCTAGAAAGCATAATGTTAAAAAGTTGTAGCATGAAAAAAAATTGCATGAGGTAATTTATCCGCTTCTAAGTAGATGTTTTTAAATGTATATAAAAGATAGAATATAAGTAAATCTGAGCATTAAAAAATAAATATTGATTACCTCTTTAAAACAAGTAAATGTCAATATATTGAGGCCGATTAAAACAAATGATTGATTTTGTTTGTGCGTACCACATTGTTGTGCGTCTGTATATTTGTTGCAACGGATTATTTATTAATAATTGCTGGGGTATAATCAAAACAGAGAGATAAAAATAAAAGAATAACTAGTCTCTAACGTAACTTCAAAATTCACTCTCGTTTATAAAAAAGATTGTTGTAAAGCAGGGAAATGCCATCGGTGTTGAAAAAACACATTTGTAAACACCTTACTATTTTCTGATTATCTTTAAAAAAAGTATAAAACGATCTTTAAAACAACTGTACGGTTTCTTTTTTGAAGCAATAAAGAAAATTAAACCCAATAACATAATTTCGAGAAACTTTCACAATAGAAATTAAAATCAAAATAAATATAATAATTGTTTTTTTTTTTATTCTTTATACTAGTGTTATGTCATGAAATAAAACTTTGATTCTCTTTTTCGGGATCTTTCTTTCTTTTTTTCTTTTTTTACTCTCTTTTTAGAACAAGGTCTTTTATTTTGGGGACCAAAATTCTTATGTATTTCACCTGCTTTCCGAACACTTGCGATCCTCGAGGGTCATCTTCATGTGCGTTTCTGTCAATTTTAAATGTGTGTTTTGTTTTTGTTTTTATTTTGTGTTTTATTTCTTTTTTTTTTACTTTAGTTGCTTATTTTTCCCGCTTATTTATTTATTTCTTTATTGGAACACGTTGAGGATTCTGTAGATATTGTCGATTATTTTGTTCAGTTTATGGCTTCTTTTTTTTTTGATTGGATAGGTTTCTAGCATTGTTAGCCTTTCTTAATTGTAATCGTGGCACATTGAAACCCGTATAAAGAATAAAAAAAAAATAGTATATAATGTAAGATAAGTTTATTTTAAAAAACAAATGTACACTTAGAAACAAAAAAATAATTTTTATACTTGATTTGATTTTCATACAAAGTTTCATGTAGAACTATTTATCTCTCTTTTCATTGAGTTGTGTCCATGCTTACACTGCATGTGGACATTTTTATCTCGTATAAATATCATACTTACTCCGTTTTCGTTGTATCCAATTTTGAGATGTCAACTAAATTGACAGAGATCGCATGATCCCTCCCGGTGCCAGAAATTGATCCCAGTCCTACGCTCAATTGACATCGCCAATTTCTGTCTTTTTCGGTACTTTTACCCAATTCATAAACTGACTCAATATTCGACATGATATCCTTATACTCATTCAATGCTTTAAATTACGGTCTACGATGAAGTAAATTATGATTGACTTTGATGTTCTTCATCTTTGTATCAGTTTCAGACAGATTATCTCTGTGATGCGTTCGGCAGTTGGTCTCTAGAAATATGACATCATTTCATAACTAATTAATTCTATCCGGTTAATATAACCTATCCCAGTGGTTTTACCCCGCGCCAATATACTAACCTATACATAGATATTCGTTATTTTGATTTTTTAACTTTATTTTATTCCCGGAAGCGTGTTTTCAAAAAAGTTTCTTTTTAATCTTTTAAATTATATTTTTTAATATCAAATTATGCCATAATATTTTGAATTAATCGTTTTTTAATCTTATTTATGATCAAAATAATTAATTTTAATTATATACATTATTTTTTATTAGTCAACCGTAGTCGCTGTTATGGACCTCACTAACGTCAGCAGGAGTTAGACATCTGTTGAGGCACTCAGTTTTAGTTTCATTGAGATAAAGACCAACACCATTAGATGCTTGTTCCAGAGATTGGAGGGTGTCTTGTGCATGCTCCAGAGAATGGATAATTAGAGCGATGTCATCAGCAAAATATGTATTTGTTAGATACTCTGCTTGTCTACTAGAACATAATAGAGCTAATATCCCTTTTCTGATACGATGTCAACTGACATTTGCATAACATAATCTACAACTATGATGAAGAGAAATGGGGCAAGAGTATCGCCCTGAAGGATTTCAGTTAGGATAGGAAATGCTGGATTCTCACTATCTGTTGTTGTTATGGTTGACGTGTTACCAGTGTACATCACTTTGATTGCTGTCTCTAATTCTTTCTGGATGCCATACAACCTAAGTATTTTAAACATGTTCGATCAGTCATGCTTTTGAAAAAATCAACAAATACAAGAGCATGGTCTAGTTTGCTTAAATTTGATTCTTCTATAAGCCTTCTTAGACTGATCTACCGCGTCTAAAACCATTTTCGTTTTTACGTAATAAAGGCTCGACAAAAGGTATAAGACGGTTGAGCAGGAGCTTATTGTAGATCTTGGCTGCTATGGACACCAAGGAGATACCTCCGTAGTTAGTTGCTAGTGAGAGACCCTTTTTTTTTGGCACAGGGATGATTTTGGAATTTGTGCCAAATCTTAGGGGAATTATAAGTGGTGAAAGTGTGATTGCAGAGATCAAGCAATATGGTGGAGAAGAGCGGACCTTTCCAAAGAATAACTGGAATATTATCAGGTCCAAATGCCTTGGAGGTCTTTAACTTTTTGATGGCCGTGCTAAGCTCAACAATAGTGAATGGACTGGTTCTGATGTTTAATGGCTCTGTGGCAAAAAACATTATTGACATTTGTTTTGGAAACACAAAAAAAATTCTTATGTCACTAATCATTTATATAATAATAAGTTTAATATTTCTAAATTTAACAAGAAGGCATTTTGATGAAAAAAAAAGCAATAAATCTAACATCACGACCTAGGCGTCGTATGGAGAGCTAGTATGTAATGACGCAATGACAGTTATGGGAATCAGCAATTAGACTGAATAGCTGGGCATAAGCAGATGGTAGGCTCGTAAAAGACATATCAACAAAACTGAATTATAAATACAAGTAAAATCATAAAATAAGGATGGGATTATTTCGAATTAGGCTAAAATGTAACTGTTGAGAATAATAATAATACCAATAATAATAAATAATAATAATAATAATAATATAATAATAATAATAAAATAATAATAATAATAATAATAAAAATAATAATAATAATAATAATAATAATAATAATAGTGGCAAGCTAGTCATAAATGATAGGTTGTAGCATTGCAAAACTGTAACCAGAAGATTGACCTTAGAGGTCACATCAAATATTCACGTTTAAGCTTTAGAAGCCAAGAAAAAAATTGATTACTTCATTAGAATGCATAGGTCAAAATAATATAATCCAATCCAAATCATTGGAGCGATGATGCGTTAGTATTTGGTTGGACTGGGGGTTGACATGACATCTTCCAGTCCCAACCCTTTAACCAGTATAAAAATTAAAATTAGCAGAAAGGATTTTCATGGTCTAGGGAGTATACAGAATCTTGATTGAGAACCAAGAGTCCTGTATGTAACAATCGTTTGGATTACCTATGAAATTAGGGTGCTCTTAAGAAGGGTTGATAATCTCTGAAATCACCAATATAATTATTGAGAGAAGAATTCATACGCAGTAGCGTTGATACTTTCTAAAATCATTAATTAAATCAAGGAGAAGGTGGGCTGTGGTGCCATAGATTTTATAACCTCGGAATTACCAACATAATTAAAGAAGGAAAACTGATATTCCGTAAAGTTGGATAATCTATAGAACTTATCGATTAAACAGATAAATCAAATGGATTATTCAACTTTGCGGTATATCCGTTTCTCTTCAGAGACAGTTAAAAAACTGTAGACAGTCAGTCAGAAAAAGAAATGAAACAAAAAAATTTAATCATAGATTTGATTAGCAATATCTCACAGAAGGAAAGTTTAAAACAATTATACATTTTCTGCATCAAGGTCATCCATTGGTGATAGTGATAATACTTGCTGAATTTGTTATTTGAAATGGAGAGTGAACCAAAAGTAGGGTTAGGGTTATGAAAATTAAATAAGTTCAAAAGTAGGTTTATTTTTAGGTTTTAAGAATCCTAAAATAATCTAAGGGAGAAACCGTTTAGTCCCTTAACTGCCAAAAATGCGAATCATTCTTCACGGCCAGTAAAGCAAAAACATTTATAAAGCATATAGAAATATCTATATAAAGAAGCATTATTTTTTTTTATCCAGGTTTAACTTCTGCCACTGATTATACACAATCAACTGATAGTCGTTGATAATTGGTTATAATTTCCTGTGGTAAACTAGATGTGCTGTTTCACTCAAGATTAAAAAATTTTGTATCTTGGACCAAGTAACCTCGTGATAAATCGGTGATCAGCATCGGGCCAGTCCGAACTTTGTAACGATTGGCGTTACGATTGTTATAATTGGTAGCTGGTGACCACGATTAGGGTCTACCCGTTACAGTGAACTTTAATGGAGGATCCAATTATTGGATAAATTATATTGCATAAATAATTCGTTAGATTTTAATCATTTTTCCTATCGATTGTTATGCTCTAAATAGATGTTAATTTATAATACATCAGGGCTGTTTTGTCACCAGTCAACAAATTGCTTTTATTAGTCTGTAAAAAACTGTCAATTGGAGTTTTTAATAAAACCTTGTTAAAATATTTGCTATTTCTTCCTCCTTCAACGTTACTTGCAATAAGCATAAGACAATTTTTATTCTTTAACAATTTTTATTCTTTCATTTATAAAAGAATTTATTTGTTGCCTTCTATTTGTCAGCTGAACCAAATCAAACATTTACAGTAATTTAAACCGCGTACACTTTATTAGAATATTATATATTGGGTTTATATAATATAGGTAAATAACTTTCCACAGGGTATTAATATCGAATTGAAAATAGTCGTATAATTGTTATGTAAACTGGTAACCAAAATTAGTTCCATAGGAATGTTAACACAACAATGTGTTTTTTTTCCTTTGTTGTTGGGATTGATCACACGTGTATATCATCATCTATGCTTAGTTTTAATAATAATAGAACTGAAGAAGCAATAGCAGACAGGCGTGGAAAAAAATTCTTAAAACTAATTTAAGATAGAAAACAATTGTGTTGGTCTCGGAAAAGAAAAGGGAAAGAATAGAAAAAATTGTCTTCATCAAAGAGAAGAAGAGGAAAATGTACGAAAAGTAAAAAAAAAATAAGGAATTAAGGATTATTGGGGAAAAAGAAAGAACCATTAAAGTCAAGAAAGATAGAGTTACAAAGAAACTAACAATAGAGTAGAAAATTGTTTTACTATGTTAATGGTATTTATGTTGTTGATAATTATAATAAAAAAATAGGAAGATAAAGAGCTGCTAGACACTATAATGGACAAATAGAAAAAAAGAATGAGATTAAAACCATTTTAGCATTATTTGTTGTAGGATTGTCATTTTCCTTCTTTAGTAAATGACAATTTCAGACATTTTTGATCAATTTTTAGATATTTCTTTTCAATGAAAACTATTTTGAAATACAATTTGTATGTATTATGCTTTTTTCCTTCTTTAATACCAAAAAATTGATGCTGATATTTTTGACGGAACGAATATACAAGTATAAACATAATATCTTACGACATGAACGTTATGTGATTTCTTTACTCGTATGTTTGAATAAATGGCGAGCTTTAAAGTTCTGAGAAAGGTCTTGAGAACTATGTTATGAGAAAAACCTAAAATCACATCAACTGCAACATTGTAAATATAACAATGAAGACGTAAATAGAAGACATAATAATGGAAGAATGCAAATTATTCTACTTTCGCCATGAGTATTTTCTCGAAATTGAGTAAAAGTAAGAATTAGTAATGCACTGACATAATTTAATGATGGCATCAATAGTGTTATTCATAATTGACGCTGATAATTAGAAATAAAGAAGACAGAAAAAAGAGAAAAGTTTTAAAAAATTTATATTGGTGTTTTTAGTTTATTTTTTCATCCGGCGAATATTCCCGAATGAATCATTAATAATATTTCTGAAAAAAAATTTTGCCAGATGTTTGCGTTCAAAAAAGAAAAAAAAGGGGAAAAAACTGTGAAACTGACCGCCATGGTACTTAATGAACTTTAGAAAAGATATTGGACTTTGAAATCAGTGCAAAATCAAAACAAACTCTTGTGCTTCTTTTTTTATATATTTTCAAAGGAATGCACAATTTTTTTATGTGATTTGAAGAGACTTTCATTTTTTCCCTTTTTTCTTTTCTCTATGGATCACTTTATCTATTTATTTATCTATCAATCTATCAATCTATCATTATCATCTCTAATTCTCTTTCTACCTCACCATCCTTCTCTTTATCTACGGCATCATTCTCTTTATCTCTCAATCTACTTCTTTCTCTCACTAACCCATTTTCTCGTTCTCTCTCTCTCTCTCTCTCTCTCTCTCTTTCTCTATATTATTCTCTTTTTTTACAATTACTTTTTCTCTCTCTTTCTCTCTCTATTGCATTCTTTCTCTCTTTCTCTATAGCTCTCTTTTTCTTTAATTTTTCTACCCTTCTCTTTCTTTGACGCCCACTTTTGCCCCAATCTATTTCTACCTTTTACTCTTGTTACCCTTTTACTTCTTGTTTTTTTTTTTGAATTCGTTTTTAATGTTATGCTTCCTTCCATTTTTTTATTTTTTCCCTTTGGCCCGCATTCTTTTCTTCCTTCTCTCTTGATTTCATCTTCCCTAACTCTCCTACTCTCTTTCCCACAAACACTTTCATTCCTTGCTCAATCCCTTTACCCTCTCCTCTAACATTCTTATCCTTTTTCTCTCACAGTCTTTATTCTGTTCTTTGCTTCTGAGATGGTCAGACAAGATAAGTAATCTTTGTAAATTTCTTTTTTCCAACTTTCGAAATCTTTAACAAACGCTTCAGTTCTATAGCTGAAAGGCATTTTATCTCTTCATATTTAAAAGTTGGCTGAAATAACTTGGTTGCAATATAGTTTTATCTTTTCCTGCACGTTTTTGACGTATTGGATTCACTTATGCTTCATTCTAATACCTTTTTAAAATGCCAGGTGAATATTGTACTCATGAGATAATATAACTTCTTTTTCGTTCTTCACAGTTTTATAATCGAAAAGAATAATGTTGGTGAGTTATGATAAATTGTAATGATTGTACGGATAAGATTCTAGATTCTTAAAAAAATTAAAATTAATATCGTTACAAATTATTTTGCAAGTGTAGCCGTGTTGCTGAAATCTTTTTAGTTTTATTTTGATTTTGAATGGTATAAAGTTTATATCACTTGAAAAAATATCCAAATGAATAAAAAATATATATGCGCCTTTCTAGTTGAGAGAATCTTCAGAAAACTTCCGTAAAAGAATTTGAAGGGATGATGATTAAAAGGTTTATGAATCCAGATCGATATATTTGGTTCATAAATCTCTAAATATTCCTTGTCATAGTTGAAGACTGAGGGTATTTTAACAGAAATGTTATGAATGGAGAAGAGAATAAATATTCTGATCATATTAATTTTCCTCTTTCTTATATTTGTTATTTTTTAATGCAGTAAGATATTTGGCTTTAGTTGAAATAATCATCAAAAGTTTTAAGGATAAATGTAATCTGCATTCAAGCTACGTTGCGAGACTCAATTTCCTCAAACAACACATTAACTAGATAAACATTTTTTTCTTTTTTATTTCCTTTGTACTTCTTTTAGGCCGTGGCAAAAAGGCCAATGTCACACTAGACGTTTTTTTTGTGATCTATGAAGTCAGATAGAAAGAACTAGAAAACGAATGTCAACACTTCCCTGGATGTCTATTTTTCGCAAAGGTAAATTTTGTACAATTGTGAGAATTTGATAATCATTACACAATCAATAATAGAATAATCTTTGATGGCAGTGGATATTATCACAGTGAATAATGTCACAGTGAATAAAAAGCTAAATTGTAATTTTCATTTTTTTTTTGGGGGGGGATACAAGTCAAAATTCCGATGAACAATTTTTTGGTTCAGATTTAAATAACGATGTAATGCACGAAATTTCCCCCCCAAAAAAAAAAAAAAAAAAAAATAGGAAAAAATTTCTTTTAATGTTAAAGACAATTTTTTAGTACATACACGTTTTTTTACAAGCTATTTAAAAGTGATATTTTGGGGTGGCAACACAGCCAATTGGTAAATATATAATACTCTCATTTACTTCCAACGCACCTAAAGTAATTACTGAATGTTCGTAATTCAACCAATCAAAATAAAACAATATCTTGAATTATCTTTTATTTGGATTCAGTACTTTTGCTTGGAATAACACGACACTATGCCGATAAAAGATGTAGAGTTAAATTCTTTATTTAATGAAACAGATATTTCCAATTTCATTTATTTATGTTTTCATTCGTTTTTCTAACATTTAACTTTTTAAAAAAATGACATTGATTTATATTTAAACTCCTTTGCACAATATATACCCGTAGATATCTATTCTTATTCAATGAAAATATGTATATGGGTAAAGAATAAGTACATTAAAAAATATGATTTAAATGATGATATTTACCAATCATCCTTTTTCAAACGTGGTAAAATATGTTTAACAATAACTTTATTTCGGCTTTCTTGTATTTTTATTGTTTTCAATGTATCTGCTTTTATCTTAGTTCAATGGTAGAAGACTATCATTCAAAGCTAAATTGAAAATTTATTGATATGCTTGATATTGATAGAAGTTTTACAATAAGAGGATGTTTTATCAGATTTAGGAATAATTTTACTTATTTTTCTTTTGATTCATTCTTTGTTTCTTTCTTTTCATTTTACTTCGTTTGGGGAAATTGCAGAGACCATTGAAATGTTTAAATTAGATTTAATGGTCCTCTACTTCTTCTCTTAAAATCTTTTAAAGGTCATGGTATTGTCTGCTATTTTAAAATTGAGGGCACAGAATCTAACATTTAGGTTAAAACAAATAGTTTCAAGCAACAGGGTGAGAGGAGAAAAGTAAAAGTAAAAATGAAAATCCGTCATTGTGCATTCAAGTTTTAAATTCTCTGCTCAGTCAATGAAATAGAGTGCAAGAAGCCATTTTGAACACTTTCTAGATGAATTAATGAAACAATAAAAATTCAGAAAATTAAACATTACCATTTTAAAGAAATTTTCAGTACTTTGATTATAAACCAATGGTTGTATATCAAAAATGTCCCCAACACCAAATTAACCATATGACCACTGAACAAGAGGGACATTATAGTAAAAAATGTCACTTGTCAGTTCTCTCTAGTTCTAGTCCTCTTCGATCCACATGATCTTCGTACAGTTTGGAAAACAAGTTTTTTGGTAACTTTTTGAAAAATAAAAAAGATAAAATGCTTAAACTCTAAGAACTTTTTTTTGTTTCCAAATTAACAATTAGCCAATCAGAGCCGTTTTATTAGAGGATCATGGAGGGCCAAATATTGGATGTGTCATCTTTTTTTTTGCTTTTAAGATTCAAAAGATTAAAAGCAGTCTTGATTGATGTTCACCATTGTATAGACGTCCTTTTAATTTTCCACATATTTAAATACGTGAGAAAAAGTTTAGCAGTACTACAATTTACTGTAATAAGCAGTGCATATGAAATAAAGTTTTTAGGTAAATAAAACAAACAAAAAATAATTCTAAAATGATGAGATTTCGAACTTCCCCTTTTTGGTCCCAGTAGTTTCCTTATCACACTATACAGGTGTTCAGTTTTTTCTTTATTAAAACACCGAGTAGACCTTTCTTTCTCCTTCTCTCTCTACCAACCAATATATCACTCTTCAACTGATTATACTCTTTGTTTTCAGCAGAGATAGATGCTTAAAATATTCTTTAAAAATAAATGATGGTTATTATTAACCATTATTGAATTCTTGTCCCTATTTTGACCGCAACAAACTTTCAAAGTACAACTTTCTGGAAGAAACAAGTTACACTTTATCATTTTCTCCCAAAAATTGATACAAACACCTTTGTTTTTACATTATTTTGGCTAAGTACAGATTTTTAGGCACAACCTTCATAAGATTTTTATTATCCTGTATTACTGTGATGTGATAATTATTTTTTATGTTTACTTTTTCAATCTAGTGTAGGACTTTTAATTTATTCGCTTTTTTTCAACGGCTATGAAAAAATAACATAAAGCTTATTTTCGTTTATTTACTTATTTTTTGTAAAACTTTGTTACAGTTTGTGACTTTTTTGATAGTAAAAAAAAAGTTCATTGAAAGACTTTTGTGGGCCGCTCCTGAAAAAAAAAGTTTAATTGAAAGACATTTTTAAATTCCGTACAATCCCCTTTCGCGTCATGAAATCTACTAAGCTTTTTCTTTTAGATAAAAATCCTTTTAAAATCCATTAAGATTTTATTCATTTACTAAAATATTTTAGGATTATCAAATTGTGACTGAAAAGACATCAGAGAAATATTTTATTGGAATTCCAAAATAAATTAAACGTTAAAATTGGTGTCTCATATAAATTCACAAAAAAATGACAGTGTTGTAAATCTAAACGAAATTATTTCTATTTAACTGCTGGCAATTAATTCTTTTTAATAAAATGCCCTTGGGAAAGCAATTTTCGATGTAATTTCCTACTTGTAAATACTTTATTTCATTAAAGAAAAACAATAACCGCAGTTTTGTTTCTTCATGATGAAAAGTAAGCTGCAATAAATGATAAAGAAACCGTACCAAGCCAAAGGAATCTAATAACTGTTTGATAATCTCTTTTTTATGCTTGCATGTATAGTTTAAAGCAAGAAAAACTATAGACAGTTTTCCTGTAAATGGCAAACTCTTACTTGGTATATATAGCAAAAATTATTATCCTCTTTCTGCCGTTAACATATTAAACACTTTTCATCGATTTTTTATTAGTTAATATATTTTCACCATAACAGTTTCCGTGTACTTAGAGTCAAAACCAGTCGACGAAGATGTTTTATATCTACTATCATTACTAATGGTTTTAACCAACATTATATTCATTATCAATTTCTACACTGATTCAGTACTTATTACAACAATAAAGCCACACATCGAGACTGAACACGAAATATGTAAGAAGTTTTGATAAAATTAATTTTACAAAAATGCCTCAAATCAGATCAGTATCAGTGATTTTCACCGATAATGTATTTACGAACTAAAAAGAATTGAATTATTTATTTTATCATCTTTTTATAAATAGAATTAAAAGTTGAATTTTTCTATGTTTTTCCTATCCAAGGGCAGTTGTTATATCAATATTACGTTTACACAAACGTCTGTGAACACTTTGAAATTTTACTCACCAGTAATGAAACTTACAATAATTATTTCTGAAAATTTTTTCAAGACTTTTCTTCCATCGATCTACAATGTTTGAATCACCCGGTTTCGAATCAAAGAATTCTTTATGAACAAGTTATTATTTTTCTGATTTGTACGAAAATAGTTTCAAATATGCTTCATTAAATTGTTACAACTTACAAAGGGGTCAATGTACATGAAGATGCCTTTCACTATAGCAACCCTCGTAAACTCACTAATGATATATATCTAATGACAGAGTTTTATCAGGGGGTCAAATAATATCACAGAAAATCTAGATAATTTTTTTTTGTTCACACAGAAAATGTTTTAACAGAGCCGAGAATATAAAAACTGTTTTTTTTAAGTCGTGTAAAAAATATGGAAAGTAGCTTCGATGGAAATGAACCTACTCAGAAAACATAATTATCCAGTAGGCACCAATTTTATCATATTTTTTTTATCATTGTGAACATTTCTTTCTTCTTTGTTATTTTTTCAATATCTCCGACTTCGATATTTCAACATATCTTATTCATACTCATTATTGAATATTATAAACTTTTTATATTCCTTTTCTCTTCATTTTTCTTCCTTCGTCGGTTGTATAGACTGGTTTCTTACATTTTACGATTCAAGAGGATTTCATTCTTCCCTATCTTTTATTGACGCCCTACTTCCAACCTTGAATTATAAGAAAAAAATCCCCATTCGATCTCTTTTACTTTTTCTAATCATTCCTTTTTTTTCTCTCGTCACTTAGTCATTTATACTTATTTAGACTTATTTTTTACTAACAAATTTCTTTCTTTTTTTTTTTTTACACCGAAGGTATTTTCTGTAATCTGTATTTCTTTCTATTTACAGCTGATTCTATATTATGATAGAGATATTTTTGCTTTGAATCTTATATTTTTAAATTTTTATCCGTGCCATTTATTTCATGATTTTTTTTCTTTTTAGACTTCTGTTGGGTGGGAGGGGAATGATTCATTTCATTATACTTTCTTTTTTATTTCTTTTTATTTCTATTGCTACTTTTTTTTATCTTTCAATGTCTTTAAATCAAATATTGACCTTTGTTAGTTTATTTCAGTTGTAGCTTGCTTCTTTCTTTTATTTTTGAATTTTATTTCGTCTTTTCTTTTCTTTTTTTAATATATTTTTTTTCTCTCTCTCCTTTGCTGTTTTTTCTTTCCTTTCCTTTTTTCTCCTTTTTCTTTTGTCCCCTTTCTTTTCTTTTTTTCATTCTTTCTTCTTTGCTTCTCTTTTTCTTTTCTTTTTTTTTTCTTTAAGCTTTTTCAAAATAAGAATTTTTTCTCCTTTTGTTGGAGCTTTCTTTTTCTTTTTCTTCTTCTCTCTATTTGGATTATTTTTGTTTGTTTCATTTTTTTAGATATTCAAAAACTATTTTTCCACCACCCCGTTTTCTCATAATACTTTCTAGTTTATTTCTAATTTTATAGTTATTTAACAAATCTTGCTAATATTTATTTCTAACGAGTTCCTCTTGGCCGTCGGACTTTAGAATCCTAATACGCGAGTTCAAATCCTAGTTGACCCATTTGCGCTCATGATTGGACTAATGTCCTTTGAAAACGTGTAAATACCCACATTTCCTCCAGCTATGGAATAAATAGTGCACATTATTTTAATAAGAAAACTATGTGTTAATAAGAAAACTATGTATGGGGAAAAACATATATCTAAAATTGATTGTTCTCGGCATTAATTGTCTTGAAAAAAAAAAAGGTTGATAAGCTGTAAACCCAAACGATTTATATCCTTTTTTTTGGGGGGGGGCTATTTCCTTAGTTTGACAATCTTTTCTTTTTTATAATCTTTTACTTATAATAACAACCGATTGGATTGCTTTTTCTATGCACTTTGTATTAGATTAGAAATGGTTTATTTCATGTCCAGACATTTTTAATACGGTATTTGTTTTCATTTATACACAGATATTTCAGGCTTCCTTTCTTTAGACAGGACTGTCTGATGTTTTTATCACTTGCATGTTTTTTGTTTTGTTTTTGTTTTTGTTTTTTTTGTTTTTTTTTGCGACTTTTAAAATAGTTTATTTTCCAGTATCGAACTTTAAAACCTTTTTCTAAAGGTTTGATATTTTTAAATTCTATAATTTCGTTTAAGGTTCCATCACAAATACAAACACAAAATTAAAATCATTAATAATAATAATAATAATGATAATAAAAATAATAATAATAATAATAAGAAGAAGAAGAAGAAGAAGAAGAAGAAGAAGAAGAAGAAGAAGAATAAGAAGAAACATCAATTAAAGAAATATAACAAATCAGGAATTAGTCAAGGGACTGAGGAAAAACTGAAGATGAAAACTACAGTAATTTCAATCATCAAAAAATCATTAGAAATATTGGTGTGTTCTTTCGCCTTAGGTCATCAAAGGATCTCCGGGAGTGACTGGAATGCAGGACGTGATAATTTTTCAGCTTTAAAGACTGTTTAATCAATCATAAAAATGGATTTCTAAAAATAAAATATTTAATGATTGGACAAATGAAAACTATTTATAAAACTATTTGTTAGTCCAAAAAGCAGAATTAACAATTGTGAACTTTATACTTATTTCCAAATTAAATAGTAATATTATATAATTGATTTATTCAATGCAGTACTCTTTAGCTGAAATAGCTACACTTTTGTTATGGATCGAGTACTGGATACAGTACGATATGTTTAATACAACCGAAAAAGGGTAGTGGTACAACAGAAAGAAGGTCTTGTCGTATCTTTGACCAGCCCTACGGAAAGTAGTGCGTACTCTAGCCATCACTTAATATCTCTCGCTCAGCATCTAACTCACTGGAATGGGTGATTCCATCATGGGGGATGCCAGGTGTTCCTGCAACAACTTTAGAAACTGATTTTTTAGATTAGACTACTTTTTTAAAATAAACGTTCTTTCGAAACTTGGACACTTGTTTACAAAAAAGACTCAAGTTTTCTTTCAACGTAAAAACTGAAATAAGTGTTGTATCATGTAGTGCTGAATAAAGCACGATAGGTTTCGTTTATTAGGAAATTTTCGACTTTCTAGCTTTCTAGAGAGTCGAAAATTCCCTGCAATATCTAATGCAATGATATCAATGTTATAGTAATAAACATAGGGTTATCTATAATATATAATATTAATTAATAATAATATTAATTCCATTTTTTTAGTGTTTAGAATCTATTTACTATCTCTAAAAATGGCTGGGAACATAATTTTCCCAACATTATAGGCTTTTTCTTGCTCTGAAAAATAAAGAAGGTAAAACTAAACAGAGAAGACTTAAAATGAATATATCCCATCGTTTATTGATATCTTATTTAGGTTCAGCGAACGGTTCGCAGTTGACTTCCCTCAAAAACAGCAATGTTGCGTGTTACTTGACGAAATCGTCTTCAACGTAAGATAAATATTGATCTACTGTCACATTCGAGGGAAAAAAGTCACTTATAGACATAGACAAAATCTTCGGGGTAAAAAGAAAAGCAAAAAAACATTAACTATGACAATAGTGATAATGAAATCTTTAAGCAATACTTCTCATAGGAATTCGACTTTACAAAACACATAAAACCCAAATGTCTTCTCACTTCTTTGTAACGCTATTCAGGTTTAGAGTGTCGTTATCAATTGGATTCTCATCATTCATTGATGGAATAATAGTTTTTAGAGAGAGTAAGTTGTTAGTTCTTTAAGGTTATGTATTTTTTATTTGTTTCTATCAACGAAACAAAGAAAAAACTTTTATTTATTGCGACTATATGAGCAATAGGTAAGTATCTAATTATAACAACTTACTTTATATAGTAGATACTGTATTCAATTACAATTCAATGCCCTTTAGAAAGGTATAAATCATCTAATCCCTGCTCTGGCCAAAATGGCATAACTACTTTACAGGTTACAAATTTTCATCCAAAGATAGACATTATTAACAGTATTTATTTTCAGGATTTAGAAAATGTAAAACTTGATATAAAAAAGCAAACCAAATGAGGTATAGTTTGTTTAAACAGTTACATTAAATGCTTTTTCGGAATTCTTGGGATGCGGCTTGAAAATTTGTACAATTATTATTCGAACTGTTGTCCTCATCTTTACCATTGCTATATTCACAACGTTACATTAAATTTAGAATAAATTTGCAGTTTTTGAAAAATAAATTACAGATCTGAGAGAGAGAAGGAGGTAGAGGGATAGATAAACATTAAAGAATTTTGAAAAAGTTAAATTCTAAAATCCGAATATCTTACCAAAGGAAAAACAACTTTTTCGCCGGGAGAAAGTTGTCCTGACTCAAAACACAAGCAGTGAAAAAAATAGTATATAATATTTACTAGAAGTTTTGCCCGGCTTTTCCCAGCGCCGGAGACTTGCCACTAAGATAATTAGGAAAGTATATTATCTACGAAGATACTCAAGGCTTTTTATATAATAAATTTTATACTATACTAAACAAAATTAAAATCTAATGCTAAGGTAGATAATGTAAGCTATTAAATAGAAAGACTGTGCCATACAATTTTAGTGGTCTGAATCATTTTTTATAACAGATCACCGAAGTTAAGCATGCCGATTTCGCCGGATGCACACATGAAAAGAAATAGATACAAATCCATTTTTAAGCGTTTTGAAGTTCCTGTCTTAACAGTGAGAAACATTATCAAGAAGTATGGTGTTTTCGATACGATTTAAAATTTGACGGGTTGGGACCGTAAAAAACTTTCTCCCAGAACTTTACGACAAGTCACTCGAGAAGTGGAAAAGGACCCGAAAACTACTGGTAAGAAAATAGTCCAACAATTGAGCGATCAAGGTATTGAAATTTCTATTTCGACATTAAGGAGGACACTGAAGTCACCGGGGATTTAGGGGTACCGACCAAAGAAGACTCCTCTTCTTTCCTAGAAACATGTTTATTGACAAGGATTCTAGTAATGGAGTTTCAGTTTTATGGTCAGATGAGACTAAAATTGAACTTTTTGAAAGCAGATATTTGTCGTTTCTGTGGCGGAAGAAAGGAGAAGTCTTCAACCCAAAAAATACAGTGCCTAGTGTGAAGTATGGTGGAGGAAACCGTATATTTTGTGGTTGCTTTTCGGCCAATGGCACTGGAAAACTTGTCAGTGTGGATGGGTCATGAGGCAAGATCAATACATTAAAATATTGACTAAAAATCTGAAACCTTCTGCAGAAGCAATTCGTTTTGGAACCTACTGGGTCATCCAACAGGACAATGATCCAAAACATATCGCGAAATCAGTGAAGAAATGGCTTTTGGATAATGAAATAAACGTCCTGAAGTGGCCAAGCCAAAGTCCGGACTTGAATCCAATTGAAAACTTATGAGCTATGGTGAAGGCAAACGTGAAAAAAGAAAGCAAGGTACCTGAGGAAATTATAAGACATCGCCAAGGAAGAATGGGTTAATATACCTGTTGATGTATGTAGGAATTTAGTAATGTCGGATAGAAAACGTCTGGAATCTGTTACTAAAAAACAAAGCCTTTGCAAGTGCTTATTGATAAAGGGTGCCGATAAATTTGAATTCTGCTGTTTTTTGTTATCATTAATAATATTTAATTTGAATATTTTATAACAAACTAAAAGTGTTTCAGGAGACTGTAGATGGTCGATATTAATGTTTATCAACACTTTAATAAAAATAATTAGTGAAAAAAGTTATTTTCTTCCCAAAACACAAAAAATGAAAGAGTGCCAATAATTTCGGCACATTTGGGCACCAACCCAAGTTTGGCACAAGTTCATTTTTACGTGCTCTTATCCGAGCTTTTTACATTCGGTGTTACCCTTGACCTAGATGAGCGACTCTCCCGAGTTAACGAGCCCCATCTGCCCGAGGCTGCTAAAGTGAAAGACATAGCTTTGACTGGGATTGGAACTCGCGCAATACGATTCCAGAGCCCGAGCTTCTACCAATGCTCCACCGTCGCTGCCCAAAACAGGCCTGTAGATGGATTGAAAAAATTATTAATTATATATATATATATATATATATGAATAATTTTTGCAATATATATATATATATATATATATATATTAATAGATTATAGTTCTTCTGAAGCATCATATAATAATTATTAAATAAAATTTTGTAAAAGGCATAAATGATGCATAAATATTTTTGTTGGAAAGAGACATTGACGGCAGGTGAATGTTTGAGAATGAGGTGATACCCTCGAAATATTAAATATTAAAATATTATTTATGCATCATTTATGCCTTTAAAAAATTTTTATATATATATATATATGTGTGTGTGTGTGTGTATATATAAAATAATTTTTGCAATCCATCTACAGGTCTGTTTCGCCGTTCACAAACAACAAGAAGTATCCCTTCAGTCAGGATCGAACGCGAACCGGCAGAATGGCCGTCCGACGTGTGTGTGTGTGAGTGTTAAAAGGGAAATGAATTCTATCATTGTGTTACAAAATTACACACACACACATGCATATGTATGCGAGTTCGTTTGTGTTCTATTGTACATTATGAATAATTATTAATTAGTTTATACTATTACTAATTAGTAAGGTAACTGTCCTTTAGTAATAATGACAATAAATATATCTATAAAAGACACACACACACACATATATATATATATATATATATAAATATGAGTGTATTAGTGTATTTAGTAATAATGATAATGAATCTTATATATAAAAGTCAAGATGTCGTTGTGTGTGTGTGTGTGTGTGTGTATGTTTTATGCAATTGCGCACCTCTTATGATATCGCGACCAAAT
>JAUZSX010100942.1:0-18353 GCA_034780655.1 Idiosepius hallami
CAGGTTTCACCATCAGGATCATCAGGAGAATGCCCGTTTACATGGTTCATATATCATGATGGAACAATTTTAAATGCATTCAAAATTTTTCCATCATGATATAAAATCCATGTAAACAGGTATTCTCCTATAATCCTGATGATGAAACCCTGGTAGAGAATACTATTCAACATTAATAAAGCTCTGCTACAGTATTGAGCACTCTCTTATTCATTTATCACCATTTTCTTCTATTGTCTTCACTCTGAAGAATCTCAGAATCTATAAATACATATATATATTATATTTACTTGGTAATCAGCACCAACCAAGTTTAGCACAATGCAATTTTTAAGGCGAATGCAATGCTTTTGATTGGGATCTGAACTCCCGTTTTACGATCTAATCTCAGCCTATCAGAGAACAAAATGAAAACAACATTGTCTTTGAAATAATTAAACTTTCTTTCTTTTTCTTATTAATGTGTATACTCGTTCAGGTTTGGTTGAGTCTATTTTATACCAGAACGATCTAATCTCAGCCAATCAGAGAACAGAAAGAAAACAACATTGTCTATAAAATAATTAAACCCAAGCTGCCATATTAACCGACTGAGACCGTGTTTTCTTTTCTTTTTTTTCTTATGTGTATACTCGTTCAAGTTTGGTAAAGTCTATTTTTAGAATTTCGATTTTTACATTAGTGGCGGGGGTCTTCTAAAACAGATACCATTATTTTATTTTTCTACGTTAGATTTCTACTGTTTAAGTAAAATTACTAACAACGAAAAGCGGTCCACTGGTTGTGTGACTGAATTCTTGTGTTTATATGTATTTCGGTTTGTACATCATCATGGCTGCGTGGCCTGTGTTTTGTAGCCTTGAAGGTTTCCATGAAGATAGCCACCGAATGCTGATTCATCATTTAAGACCTCAAGGACATGTACGACACCTCAACCATGTCCCGACCGCTAATATTGCAAAACTTTCCACATACACACTGATTTCTCCATCAACGAGTCATTTAATACCGGAAGCCCTTTTTCCTGCATTGATATGTAACATGGTGGTAGACGTTGCTCAGTGGATAGACAATCGTACTTCGGAACCATACTACGCGGGTTCGAATCCAAGTTGTTCCGTCTACGTTAACATGACGACTAATACCCTTGGGAAAGGTATGAAGTCCACTCTTCCCTCCAGCTATGGGTTAAATAGTGCAAGACCTCAACGACGGATGTGGCAGATGATGTCTACAATGACACAACGGCACTGAAGGCGGATGAAAGGTGCAACAGAGGATGGTCAATTTATCCATCTACCTACCTATCTATTTTTTTTCTTTCTCCATTCATTATCGTCCAGTTTCCTCTTGGTAAAACTTTCGTTATCAATAGCTTTTTAAGTAGGCTAGCTCGTTTTAGAGTGCGGTATTTTGTTCGACATTTCTTTTGATCATAATTTCCTCTAGGCTCTTTCTTTAATCATTTATTCTTGTTATTTTTGTCGATGGTTAAGATGATCATGGTGATGATGATGATGATGCTGAGAGTGCTGCTCCGTGGTGGCGTTTTGTAAGGGTTGTGGTGATGGTGGCGGTGATTGTTTTTGTTGTTGTTAATTTTTTTCTCTCATCGTCTTTGGGGGAATTATTCTGCTTGAAATTAAAAAAAAAAAGAAATTCTGAACTAGTTATCAACAAACTTTAAATTTGAAAAAAAAAAAAAGATGATTTCAATCAAATTATTTTTTTTATAAAATTTTAAAAAAAAGTAAAAGTCAACCCAGAAAAAAAAGTCGCAAGCCCCTCATACCCACGAGAGAAAAAAAAATAGTCCTCAGCCCAGCAAAAAAAAAAAAAAAAGAAAAAAAAAGTAGAAAAGAAAATGGCGGATCTAATACCTGTATTTTTTTTCTTTAGTTTTTAGCTTTTGCGTACATTTGTTTTTTTTGTTTTTTTGTTCTTCTCCTCCCAAGTGAATGTTGCCGTTTTTAGGAGAATCTAATCGGCCTTTATTGGAAAGATTTTTTTAAGCGACACAAAAATCAATTTAATTATTTAGAAAATCAAAGTTTAACTCTTCGATCTAAAGAAGAGATGCCCTCCGATATTTCATGCTTAGACACAGAACTAATTATGCTAAACGAGTCGAGGGAGCAGTCGATGAAAGAGAAGAAGAGGAGAGAGAATAAGAGTAAGAGACAGAGAGAGAGAGAAACACTCATTAGATCAAATGAATTTGCATATCAACACTTTCCTGTTGAAATGTTACTAACCTTAAAAGTTGGTTAACGTTGCAAATGTTTGTCCATAAATAGACTTCGTTTTTGCTTTTGACTGCGATATCAAGAGAATAATATTTGAACTAAATCAACATTAAATCGATTAAGATCGATTATGGGGTTGTCACTGGATTACAATTTATAATGTTACATTAACAAAGGTTAATCGCTTTTGGAACTAGTTTGCAATATCAGCATATAGAAGAATCTTCTATATCAGAGCCGTGCTTAGGGCCCCCGCAGACCCTGCAATTGCGGTGGGGGTCACTGAAAGCTCCATAGATGCCGCAAGGCTCCTTGGCTTTTTAACAGATTCATAGTAATAAAAAACAATGACCAAATTAATTATTCTAATCATTATCTATATAATTATTTAAATCATTATCACACTTGAAATATACATGTATCAATCCATCTCTCTTTCTTTCTATATATTATATATACTTGAAGAGCAGCAGGACCAACCAAGTTTGGCACAAGGCCATTTTTAAGGTGAATGCAATGGTTTTGACTGGGATTTGAACTCGCAAAATACGATTCCAGAACCCGAGCTTTTGCCAATATTCCACCTTCGCTGCCCATATATATATGTTTGTATATGCTTTTTCGGAATCCTTGGGATGAGGCTTAAAGATTTGTACAACTATTATTCGCACTGTTGTCCTCATCCTTATAATTGCTATATTCACAACGTTTCGGCCGATTAACCCTTGTATTGTTTGTATATGTATGTATATATGGTCTTAGATCGAAGGCTCCAGTATGTAAGGGGGTGGGGACAACTTATCTTTTTAGGGAAAAGGGAGCTGCAAGACGATTTCTGCGATGGGGCCGCAAGGTGGCTAAGCACGGCACTGTTCCATATAAAGTAATGCTTTGCAAAAGTTATTTTAGATTATTATTATTTCGGTTCAGGTTGATTACTATGATATCACTGGATTCCCCTTTATTTATAATATTTCAATAGGTTATTTGCTTTTGGAACTAGTTTTTTTTTTTAGCATATACAGGGTGTCTTATTAAAATATATGCACATTAAAAATAACAGTAAACGTTGTGTTTGATCAAAATTGTATTATTTTAAAAGTTTAAATATATTTACGAGTAACATGTTTTTTTTTATTTTAAGAGTTTTATTTTCACAGAGATCGAGCACTTCTTCATTACCATCGCAATTTTAGGCCCTTCCTTGGTAAGTTCTTGCCAAAAAATATTGATTGGACGAAAATGTTTTGTCCTCCCCATTTACCTGAACTCACACAACTTTATTTTTCCTTATGGAGATACCTTAAAGACAAAGTGTGTGCTACAAAACTTGCAACAATTTCTGAATCGAGAGAAACCACTGAGAATGAATAAACCCAAATACCAAGGGAATTGTTTCATAATGTGCGCAATTTTATTGTTTGGCATTGTCAGCAAGGTATGGGTGTCAATTTGAGAACAAGCAGTTAGAAAACAAAAGAATGTTACTTTTAAATATTTTTACGGTTTTTGAATAATAAAATTCTAATTAAATATCACCTTTATAGTTATTTTTAATGTGTTTACATTTTATTGGGACAACCTGTATAATAATCTCCCATATAAAGTTGTGCTTTGTAAAAGATGGTTTAGAATATTATATAAATCTTTAGACCATTAGACAAGATTTTGGTTGTGTATCAATTATCATCCATGGTGTGATTTACTTACTATACCAAAACATTATAAGTTGACCAAGAATAGTTTTATTGTTTCTGCAAAATTTGGATTTCATCAGAAAAGACCGTAGAAGAAATAGACTAATTTTTTTTTATAATCACTTATTTATATGTAACGTAAATATGTAAAATGATTTATTTTGTTTTTTTTTAAATTTCAAAATTATTATTCCATAAACTGTAAAAATGTGCAATAATTGCCCTAAACTTTCAATTCAGTTTTGTTGCATAACAAACGTTGTTTTAGTAAATATTAATTAATTCTAAATCAATATTTATGCAAACCTTGCATTTTTCGATAAAATAAGTTGAGAATTTGGATTATTACGGAAACTCAGAAATTTACTAATAGTAGAACATTTAGCATAAAGAAAAAGACATTTTTGATTAACAAATATGTGTGTGGGTGAGTGTGTGTGTGCTTTCTTGAGAGTATATGTATATGTTTGTATGCGTATGTAAATAGTGAAAGTTTTATTTTAAAATTATTAATTATTTACGCTTTAACTGTCAACATTAGATAAATTCATAAGGTGAAATTTACTATAGACAACTGGTTATACTTAAAGTTTCAATAAAAAAAAAATTCATTACCGCTATTCGCCACTTATAAATAAGTGAGCATTTCTGCAGCATGTTATCAAAACACTTGTAGTTTTTGTTTTTAACGGTATATCAACCTTTTTAGGGTCATTTTAATACAAAGAACTATTAGTTTTAATAAACTTTATTTTTATACACACATAGTTTTTTTTTCATTACCACAAGTTGCACTATATGATCCATAGCTGTAAGGAAGATAGGGGATTCATACCTTTCCCAAGGGTATTAGTAGACGTGTCAACGTAGACGGAAAAACTTGGATTCGAACCCGCGTACTATGGTTCCGAAGTCTGGTCGCCTATCCACTGAGCCACGCCGACCGCCCTAACACTTTTAGTCTTCTTGACAAGACAAACGCAAAACCTGTTCTTGGACTGTAAGATTCAGATTTGTTAGAGTTAAAACCCAAACAATATTTCTGCCATTTTGAAAAGTTGAAGATATAATTAATTTTGACTTTCGATCGACTCCAGACTGTAATTATCTCTTATTGCCCGAGAGTAAAATATCACTTATCGGCATTTGAATTATGAATTATATTTGCTTTCTTTAATTCTTAATTTAAAGTTTTTTTTTTCTTTTGTGTTTTTTTTTTAATATCAGAAAATAATTGTAGCATTATATTTTTAAATTTGAAAATCGCCGTAGCTAAAAAAAAAAAAAAAAATAATGAACTATTATTTCTGGTTAAATTATACAGGATGAAACACCTAGAAGTCCAAATAAAAACTTCATTTATGTTCTTTCCATTCAATAGATTTATTCGAATCTTTTCTATTGAGTAGAATCTAGGATTTTATTATCCAAAATCTCACCAAATTTGGTGTTCTTGTTACTTGCCTGCATTCTGTGACGCGACCACCACATGAAGTTTAAACGAAATTTGTTAGAACCAAAGACGAATTTCACAGAAAATTTATAAATGCGTTACATAAGTGAGATGCAATAGTACATTTCTCACCGGAACAGGTTCGCAAACAACAAGTCTTCCTCTAGAGAGTTTCGAACCCGCACCGATTATATGATAATTTGCGTTTCTAACCTCTGGCCTATCAGCTAACTTCCTAGAGACATGGTCTTTCTGCTACAGTCATTAAAGAGTGTCCAGCTCATCTCCTGGTATTTACTTGTCAAAAGGAACGGTTCTTGCTTTTGATTTCTAAGAAGAAAGGATAACATGCAATTAAATAAGAACCGTGCTTGTATTTTGATTTTGTACTGGCATTGGAATAGATAACTATTTAAATTGAACTCACTGCATATATATATGTTTGTGTGACAGCGACGGTAGAGCATTGGTAAAATATCGGGCTCTGGAATCTTATTACGCGAGTTCAAATCCCAGTCAAAACTATTGTATTCACTTCTGCAGCCTCAGGCAGATGGGGCTCGTTAACACGAGAGAGCATCTCAGCTCGGTGAAGGGTAACACCGAATTTTTAAAGCCAGGGTAAGAGCACGTAAAAATGGCCTTCTGTCAAACTTGGGTTGGTGCTCACTAAGTAAATATAATATATGTTTGTGTGTTTTTGCACTTACGTATATGTATATTTGCCTGTTTTTTTTTGTTTTTTACGGCATATCAACATTTAATGCGAGAATAATCATTTTTTGAAAAGAGACGTAGTTTTTTTTAAATAACGCAATGTGTATCTTTTAATGGATAGCAGGAAGGAATTTGGGTATTCATACCTTTTACGAGGGTATTAGTTCAATTATGGATACAAATGGAACGATAAGGATTCGAACTCGCGCATTACGATTTTGAAGTTCGATTGCCTGCCCACTAACCCATGTGGACCTACCCACAGATGTGCATGTATACTTTCGCGTTTAGGAATTAATTTTATCATTCGGACTTTTTAAAAATAAACTATAACACTTTCGCGTGTGTGTGTGTGTGTGTGTGATATTGCCTGGGTGTGTGTAAAGGAGTAACCAAAGTAAGTAATTAATAAATGACCTGACAGCTTATGATATAGCCGCAAATATAACCTGTTTGTTACACGTACCTATTTATTTATATTCGTTCCTATTGCATCAGACTTTTTAGTTTGCTCAACATCCTGCCTTAATGGGGCAAACCTTGATATTTCAGCGGGGGAATTATTGATTTTGTTTCTTTGAATTCTCTTGGCATTCTTAAAGGAAGCACTTTGCTGTCTGTCGATGGTGGGGGTGCCTTGCTACTGGGCGTCTCGATGCAAACCAGATTTCATAATTCCTGTCGGATATTTCCATCATCTGACAGACTAAGCAATGGGGGGCTCTATCTGTACCTCTCCTGCTGGAATGTAAGAATATGTTTTCTGTTTGAGATGAAATCTTTACAAAATCGAATTCAGGTTATCGATAAAAAGTAAAAAGAGAAAAAAAAATGAATGAATTTAATATACAAACCAATGAACTGACGTAGACATTTTTAGATTTCTTTTTTTGCGTTCCACATGGAAGAGCAAAAGACGTAGGGCTATGATTAGCATTAGGAACATTAAATCGTTCTCTTGTGAAGTCTTCATATTACAAATACTCAAACATATCAAAAGTGAATAGTTCTATTTTATAATCTTACTAGAAGAATTGTCCAGCTACGCCCGGGCGCCGAAGACTTGCCACTAAGCTTATTAAGGAAGTCTATTATATAGAAAAGCAGTTAATAAATTCCTTTCTAATACATTTTCAAAACTAAATTCATTTCTAATGCTTTTTATACTTGATTTATTTCTATTTTTAAATACTAAATTCATTTCTTATACTTTTTTATACTAAATCCAATTCTAATACATTTTTAATGCTAAATTCATTTCTAATGCTTTTTAGTACTAAATTCATTTCTGATATATCTTTAATACAAAATTTATTTCTTATGCTTTTTATACTAAATTCATTTCTAATGATTTTTTAATCCAAAATTAGTTTCTACATATTTCTCTACTAAATTCATTCCGAATGATTTTTTTAAAATAATGAATTAATTTCTAATGCTTTTGAATACTAAATTCATTTCTGAAGCTTTTCTCTAAAGTATTTAAGGAACATATAATATAGGAAAGCACTGCTTATATGTTTCTTAAATACTTTAGAGAAAAGCTTTAGAAATGAATTTAGTATTGAAAGAAGCTTCATGTCTTTATGTCAAATTTCAAGTTAACACACAAAGAATTAACAGATGATTTTGGTAGAAACTGATTTTACATACAAACACATGTACACTTAATTTCATTTTATAGATGTATAGATAGATTAGCGTGGTGGCACAACGGTCTATTTCACTCTAAACTTCCATTCTGTGGCGTACACAGAGGGTGGAGGAAAAATAGGCAAGCAAATGCCAATAATTACCCGAAAGTCATACTACTTTCTCCCAAGCCCAGATTTTGCACATTCATGAGAATTTAATTTTAAGAGTATTTAATAAAATCATCTTCGATGCCAGTAAATATTGGCGTAAGAATTAAAATGCTGAATCGTAAATGGCGAGAGTTTGGGACAAAGATAGCTAAAATTTTGTGGATTAAGATTGAACTAAAAAATCAATTAATGCAATTAAATTCCGCTTCCAAAAAATTCCGGAAAATTTTCTTATTATATTTTCATACACAATATTTTAAAAAAAATAAAGGTCATTAAATGTGATTTTTTTTCTTTGATGAGACACCCCAAATCTATCACTTTTCTCTCATTATTGAAAGAGCTGTGAGAACTCTTCTGTTATACGTTTTAAATGTTATGGGCTGGTTCGTTGGTTAACTTAATTCTATATATAGCTTCATTTTCAATGAATTTCATTTTTATAAACGTTTTTAGTATATTATTTAAACCATTTAAACTATGGCTAAAAATGGATTTATTCATTCTGAAATAGTATTTATAAATAGAAACAAATATCTAAGTTTTTTTTTAACACTGATAACATTTTAAAATTACTAAATTTTAGGAAATCAACTAATAATTATAGAATTTACAGCAATTACGAAATAAATAATAAACTTGATAATAATAAGTATATTACATTATTATATTTACTTGGTGAACACCAACCCAATTTTGGCACAGGCCATTTTACATGCTCTTACCCAGACTTTTAGCATTCAGTGTTACCCTTAACCTAAATACCATACTATTCCAAGTTAACAAGACCTATCTGCCCTAGGCAGCTAAAGGTGATTACAATGGTTTTGAATGGGATTTGAACTCGCGTACTACGATTCCAGAGCCCGAGCTTTTACCAATGCTCTTAATTTGCTGGCCTAATAATTAGTCTATATTGCATAAAAGAAATATAAATTATGTTAGCTACGATTTTTCCTTAGTTCCTTGTATATCTCAACTAATAAAACCAAGAGAGTTGCGGATGAAATAAATTTTGGATCATACAAGTAAAGGCACAATTTTCTGACATTTTCCAGGCGTTTCTCTGAGGAAATACGCGGAAATATTGATCTAAAAATTTTGGATGGTAACGCATACCCACCACTGCACAAATACACGCACATTTTACCCAATCCACACAAAAAAAATCACGTAAGTACACACACATTTTACCAAATCCCCCAAAAAACCTCACGCATACAAAAAATAGGGAATTATTATTAATATTTTCTTTAAAAAGAAACTACTATCAGTTTGTGGTAGAAAACCAGAGTTAGCAATATCCTCACGAAATAAAAAAACCACCATCTATTAACAATTCACTCAACTATGGAAGACAAGCTAATCCCCAAACAAACAAACAAACACACAAATAAAACATAAACGATTTTTTCGGTAAGAATTGGCATCTAAGGTTGATAGACCGCTAAACGAATCAATCTAAATTGGAAGAAATAAAAAATATTTATTTTTTGATGGGATTATTATTACGATCATAGTTGATAAGAATACTATCTTTGAAAATTTACATCGACGCAAAATCTAGTTCTTTTAGTTTTCAGTTTGCACCTACAACCTATTCTTGAACAGGAAGACTTCTCTGTACCCGTACGAGCCATTCCGTTGTTATAGAGTTTTTTGCAATATCAGAATAACCTAAGACTCCTAGTCCCCACCTTAGGAGGTAACTCTATTTCGGGATGTTTAAAGCTGCTGATCGGTCGTTGTGAGGGAGAGGATTTAAGAAAGAGAAGGTTTTTTCAGTTCAAATGCTTAATGCATTTGACTGATCACAACACGAACGACCAATCAGCCTAGTACAGCACTAGATATTCCTAATGGGTCACCTATCTTCGTACTGAACAGGATGTACATTGCTTAACATCTGACTGATCTTACAACGAACCACCGACCAGCTCAGTACAGCACTAGATATTCCTAAGTGGTCACCTATCTTCGTACTGAACAGGCTGTACGTTGCTTAACATCTGACAAATCATACCACGGACCACCAGCCAGCCTAGTACAGCACTAGATATTCCTAAGTGGTCACCCATCTTAGTACTGAATAGGCTCTACGTTGCTTAAAATTTGACAAATCATACTACGGACCACCAGCTAGCCTAGTACAGCACTAGATATTCCTAAGTGGTCACCTACTTTAGTACTTAACTTGCTCTATGTTGCTTAACATTTGACAAATCATACAACGGACCACCGGCCAGCTTAGTACAGCACTAGGTATTATTAAGTGGTCACCCATCTTAGTACTGAACTTGTTCTATGTTGCTTAATATTTTAAAAATCATACCACAGACCATCGGCCAGCCTAGTACAGCACTAGATATTCCTAATATTTTAGTACTAAACAGGGTCTACGTTGCTTAACATTGGTGATCTAGCAGGAACCGGTGTCACCAAATTGACTTGACCGTACTGCAACTTGTTGTTGATCGTATAGGTTAGGTAAAGAGAAAAGTTCAACAAATCTATATGATTGGTGGAAACAAGTTGAGAGTGAATAATTTTTTCAATTTATAATCTACGCCCAACAACTCGGGGGAAATTTCGCTGTAGCGCAGTGACTCCGTTCTTTGACTGTGAAATCGAAAAATACAAGCTCAAATCCCTAGTCACTCCGCTGCGTTTAGTTTATGAATTAATAACCTAAGGGAAAAGTGTGGACCTCTTAACTCCAACCAAATATGGTTTTAAGTAATGTAACTACTTTTCTTTGGAACTAGATTAACAAAGAACGATCTTTATAAAAAATAAAAAAAAGAAAAAAAAAAGAACGTTCTGGATATTAAATAAAGAACGCAACAAACCTGGAGAAATTCAAATTGTTTTTGCTTGTTTGTTTATTTTTCTTCTTTTTAATGTATTTGTGTTTTGTCTTTAGGGTTCAAGATTTTTTCCTAAAATTTGGTCAGTATATTCCTAATACTATTCCACCCAATATTTGCGGTAGTAATTACAAATTTGTAATTATTAATTATTAAATCTTGTACCCTAATTATAGTTATGAAGAAAAATGTAATGTATCCAATACTTCTGCGAGGCACTGTAAATATGTAATGATCTTGTGTGTCTGAGGGCAAGTTTCTACCAAAGTATTTTACCACTTTTAGTCTAGACTCTTGAAATTTGATGTATGGACTATTCAGACCTGTGGGAAATTTGATTTCGTCTCATTTCGGAAGAATAGCCCCCCAAGGGTAAAATGTAACCCCCCAAGTAAGGTTGTCCAATTTTGCTAATTATATGTTTTTGTTGATCAACCCACGTTCATTTCTCTTGTTTTTCTGGTTCTATTATATCTGATTTATTATTGACTGTATTTCATTTGGTGCGATGGGGGCACTTGATGATCAGACAAGCAGAGTTAAAGAGACTGATGTGAAAAAAAAGAGAGGCCAAGAACACTAGCTTGGCCCCTACCCACTACAGTCTTACATGTGGTAGAGGCTTTCTAGCCAATATTGGCCTTATCAGCCACTCAAGAATTCATAATTAAGTCAGGAAAATGGTCATACTCGAAATCGAGGGACGAACTAATAATAATGACTGAATTTCACCAGCTAATTCAAAAGTTTTTCGATTATTTTTTTTTTGATTTTTTTGAAAATCAGAAAAATTTTTATTTTATTTTATTTATTTATTTACTTGTTTACAGACAATGTAATCGATGAACCCAACGAAAAAAGAAAATTAAAGAAATCGATAAACAAATTCAATCAAGTTCTAGTTTGCTATTATTGATTGTTTAATCTTTAGTTTGTTTACGAAAAAAAAATGAAAATAAAAATGAGGGTGAAGAAAAAATGAAAAAAAAAATAGGAATGCATCCTACTTAACATGGAACCCCGAAGTTAAAATTAATAAATAAACAAAAGAAAACCAATCTTTTTTTCATTGTTGCGTATTCCAGTTTTAAATTTGTATAAAATTATTCATCACTATGTCAATAATTGACTTAAAATCGTTCAATTTTTTCTTAATTAGTTTTATCTATTTTACGTCTAGCATTTTATATGATTTAACGTGGGCAAGTTGAGAACTTAGCAATGAGATTGACTGATTGATCTTTTCACTACATATCAACTTATTAAGTTATTTGACTCAAGGAATGATAAATTTTATCCCGCATCTCTTTTTTGTCAACACATTTTTTTTTTAATCCACCAATTGTACTATTTAATCTATTTCAGAGAAGGGGATATTGGGATTCATAATTTTCCCAAGGGTATTGGCTCAAATGTTAATATAAATGAACTACTGTGTTTCGAATTCACGTATGACGATTCCAAAGTCCTAGTACTTGTAGGAATGTACCTAAGTGACTCCAGGTCACTACTATCATGCTAAAAGACATTGTTTATTAACCTCCTTACTCCTCTTCTACTATTTCTCTCTTCCCCTACCAAACTCTCTCTATCTATCTATTTCTCATTCTTTGACCTCTTAGTGACCAAAAGAATTTATCCTAGTTCCACTCCTGGCCTCAGACTATCAAAACGTGTCTGCTGCTAGCAGGCACTGAAAAACAAAGAAGAATGTAAAAATTAAGAAAATAAAGAATAATTCTCCAGGTTAATATTTGTGTTCACATCATCAATTTATAACCACCAAATCACAAATATTACATACTAATCCAATGTCTTAACTGGACATTCCCTAAGCGAAGAGAGTGTTGACCTTCTATTAATTAATGGTGATTTCCATCCCATGTTTGTCCACTTCAAAAATTGATTTCCTCGTGGCGACTGTTTACCAGAAATAATAAAATAGATAAATAAATGAAAGAACAAATTCATATTCGATTTCCTTTGTTTGTTTTGTGTTAAACGGCACATCACCATTCTTAGGACATTTAATGCCTAGAACAATTACTTTTGATAAAAATTATTTTATATTCGCGCATAGTTTTTTTATAACACAAGTTACGCTATTTAATCCACAACTGGAGATAAGGTTGGAATTCATTCCTTTCCCAAGGGTATTGGTGGATATGTTAATATAAACAGAACAACTTGGATTCGAACTCGCATTCTACGATTCTGAAATCCGAATGCCTATCCACTGGGTCTCGTCGACTGCCCCGATTCCTTTTGAATTCATTAAATTAGATTTGGTGAATAATCCACATGGTTGTATAAGACGTTGTTCAATGTTGAAAACGAAAGATATTGTTTTTTAAAATGAGCGGCAATGAAAGAAGACGGAATGCCAGACGAAATTTGGTTTATGCAAAAAAAAACACTTTACCTTTCTTACTTAGGAATTCCTGGGCGCTTAGGAGTGAGAGATACAAGGTTTCAATGTTGGGCAGGGTGTGGTTCACCTGATAAATCTGGCAACACTGTTCGTCATTTCAAAGCGCTGAATCTCAAACTACTGGTAATAAAATCCTAAAAAAAGTTTTTACTTTCAGATAAAGTTTTGAGAAAATCCCTCAAGCATGAAGAAAATTGTTGAAGTTTTGGATTCTGCACGTCGTCTGCTAACCTGTGTGATTTAACTACACAAACGTCTATATAAAGATTATATATAAATTTTAAATGTACTAATAAACTCGCTTCTATAATTATTTCAAGAACATCATTAACAGCGCATGCACCAATTAAGCATACATTCATAATATAAGCCCACGGACACACACACACACACACTATCTCTCTCTCTCTCTCTCTCTCTCACACATATATATATATTATATTTACTTGGTGAGCAACAACCTAAGTTTGGCACAAGGCCAGTTTTACGTGCTCTTAACCGGGCTTTTTATATTCGGTGTTACCCTTCATCCGAGTTAACGAGCACCATCTGCCCGAGGCAGCTAAAGGTGAATGTAATTGTTCTGACTGGGATTTGAACTCGATTAACACGATTTCAGAGCCCGAGCTTCAAAAAAATTATCCACCGTCGCTGCCCAAACACACACACACTCTTATATATATATGTGTGTGTGTGTGTGTGTGTGGCTGTGTGTATTGGTATGTATATATCAAATTTTCAGTGTTTAGACTCAAAATTGGCTGAGTAGTTTGGTGGAGATCAAACACTCCATTCTTTTAAATTTAAAGTCTCTTAAACTCTTGTATTTAGTCAAAATCCTTTGAACCATTCTTTTAATGATAGAATCTAAAAACACGCCTACGTGTATTGTAGACCTACAACACTCTCTTTCCATTCAGTCTTTAACCGGTAGAAAGGGAAGCAAGATGACTGATTGTCCAAATAGAGACGTTTTTCTTTTTATGTATGAGTGCTCTTCTAGATAAGTTGCTCTCCCTAGTTTATGAGCCTCATCTCTTGCCCATGCCCAAGACAGCTAAAACTTAATGTAATTGGTTTTGCTTGGTTTTGAACACGTGTAATAGAATTGTCGGGTCGAAGCTTTTTACCACGACTCTACCGTCCCTGCTACATACATACAGACGTATATACATGCATATATATACATACATACATGGGCAGCGATGGTGGAGCATTGGTAAAAGTTCGGGCTCTGGAATCGTATTACGTGAGTTCAAATCCAAGTCAAAACCATCACATTCACCTTTAGCTGTCTCAGGCCGATGGGGCTCGTTAACTCGGGAGGGCAGCTCATCTAGGTGAAGGGTAACACCGAATTTAAAAAGCCCGGGTAAGAGCACGTAAAAAAGGCCTTGTGCCAAACTTAGGTTCGTGCTCACCAAGTAAATATAATACATATATGGAATCATACGTACGTAGATAAAGAGGGAGAGAAATAAGTGGATGGAAAGGAGTGAAACGTAAGAATCACTGGTGAAATAAGCCTGCTTTCTTTCTGACCCTAGGCTTCGTCGGTAAACCATAGAGAAAAATGTGCATTTTGAAAGGCGATTCGTGATTTGCCGGCACGCTCTTGCGGGCAATGCATTTGATTAAATTGTACTATTTAATTAACTGCCTCACCTTAAATATTAAGATGGAGTATTAAGGTGTGTGTTTCTGGAGTTCAACCTTTACATAATTAATTTGCCAATTTTTACTTGAGAAGCTCGAAATTTGATATAAGGGATAATCGTATAGGTGGGGCAATTTTGATTTGGTTTTGAGCCGAAAAAAAGCTACTTTAAAAATTGGCATTATGATTATATATATATATATATATATATATATATAATGTGCACACACGTGCAAACTTACAGCTATATATCTACGAAACGACACAGAAACACACAAAGAATTAAGTCGATTGCTCATTGGGTGTAGATACATAAAAGAACATATCAAAATTAGCTCAAAAGAGGCATCAAACCAACCCGCAGGGGTTTCAAGGAAAGACAATTTTAGTTATAAATCAATAAAAGATATAGAAAAAAAAACGAAAGAAAAAGAAAGAAAGAAAGAGATAGAAATAGACAGATAAGTATTAACAAATATAAATACAAAATCACGGATCAAATTAGCTCAAAAGCAGCATCAAAGCAACCCCGAGGAGTTTCAAGGAAAGAGAATTATAGTTATAAATCAATAAAGAGAAAAGAAGTAAAGAAAAGAAAAAAGAAAGAAAGAAAGAAAGAAAGAAAGACATAGAAATAGTCAAATATGTATTAATGAATATGAATACAAAAAACACGGATCACAATTAGCTCAAAAGCAGCATCAAAGCAACTCTCAGGGTTGCAAGGAAAGATAATTTTAGTAATAAAACTAATAAAACAAAAAGAAGAAGTAAAGAAAAAAGAAAGAAAAAAAGAAAGAGATAGCGAGAGTCAGATAAGTATTAACGAATATAATATAGCAAAGTTCATTTCCAGAATGACAAAATGTCTAACACGAGAATTTTTCATTGGTTTCAATAAACTCATAAGCTGCGGTAGTTTAAGATTTTTTTTTTTTTTTTTTTTGGGGGACAGAAAAATTTCATATCCTTTTCAGTTTTATAAGCCCCAAACTAATATGTCGAATCTAATTTCGATGGATGATGGGTGAGGGGATAATTCTATTCCCAAAAATCCGTTTGAGCCTACGTAAAAGACTTCCAATTCATTACACACTTATATGAGGAATGAAATATTTGCCGAAAAAGGAAAGGCGACTAATAACGAAGAATTATAAATGGAATGTTCTATACACCCATACACACTCACTCACACAAACACGCACGCGCACACACATGCACACACATATATAAATATATATATACACACACATAGACATATATAAATATACACACACACACACACATATATATATATATATATATATATGTATGTTGGTGTTAATCAGCATAGACATGAAGTCAACGGTATTTGACATTCACATTATATAAATGTGTATATATACAACTATGTTAATATGTATGTTCGAGTATGTGTGTAAATCAACTTAGTCATGAAACCAACGGTTTTTGAAATTCACATTATACATATATATGCGAATATATAAAAATATGTTTGTCTATATATATATATATATATATATATATATATATGCGTGTGTTTTGTATGAGTGTGTGTGCGTGTGTGTGCGTGTGTTGGAAAATAAAATATGGAAAAAATATTCAATTTCTTTAAAATATAAACGCTTGAAGGTTTCGGCAAATAAATTATGTAAATATATAGAATAATGAAAGAAATAATACATTTAAATCATATTTCATCCATTTACGCTGCTTTCATTAATTGATATATTATACCGTCCAAAATTATTGTCCATTCCTATATACATGCTAAGGAATAAAATTTTGAAGAATGTGGTTTTAATTCAACAACAGCTTATTAAAATAATTTTCGGGATTCAAAAAATTACGAATTTTTTTTTTTTTCTAGAAAAAATTTAGGGTGTTACTAAAAAGACAGATAAAATAGGCACAAAAGAAGTATCAAAGCAACACCAGAGAAATTCTGTACAATACTTCACTTCTACTTCAATATCTGCCTGTGATGAATTAGAATTTTATCTTCGGCGAATTAAAACTTACACTGTTTGATATAAGAAACTAGGCTGCAAGTTAATGGTTTGGTAAGATTGAAACACGCATTATAATAGCACTTACCATGATTTAGAAGGCTTTATGGTCTGCTTAACCCAGGTGTGATTAAATCAATTTACTTATTTCCTTCGTTGCTGTTTAGTTTTCTAGGATTTTTTTCTGGTTTGTTTCTATAATCTATTACCAGAATCATCTTTTCCCAGAAGGGTTCTTTCATGAAAATTGCACTGTCATGGTGGAAAATGGACTCAGTCTAACTATGTTTGTCACGAACACAGACGCCTCCCCCCACATATATATATATATATGTGTGTGTGTGTGTGTGTTTCTGAGTGGTTTGATGAGTGCTATTGTGAAGCTGTATATTTGCATATGTGTGGATATTTTATATATATATATATATAATCAATAATCTCAAGGAAAATATCAAACAGGAAAATGCAAAAATGCATTAACAAACCTTATAATGATATTAAATAAATATACAAAACTTAAAATTAAAGAGAAAAGAGATATGTAAACGAATTATGAAATTATTTAAGGAAAGTACTCATATTTCATGCAATGAATTTGAGATATCAGAAGGAAAAGAACGATCATGGTGACACATCCTACCCAAAAATTCATTAAACCATAGTATATAATCTGCTACTCTAAAGAACAGTAGTACATTTTAATACAATGTTAGTTATGTATAATTTCTAAAAATATATACTTACAATATCTTATCAATGTACATAATATATAAGCAACATTTAAAATGCAAATGCCATAAGTAAAATTATATTCTTTATTGTAATGCATATTTTATCTAAAATTATAATTTTAATTTGACTTGTTTATTAAATCTTTAATCGAAATGAGTAAACTTAAGCCACGACCTTTTTATGTATATACATATTTTCTATTAAGTGTGCATATATAACTATTTCTCTGTGTGTATGGATGTATATTTATATGTATATACATCAACAATTACATCTTGTTATGAGTTGAGCAACAAATGTGTCTTTTGCTGTTTCCGTAGCATATTTTTTACGTGAAATTTTCGCTAGCCCTATGCTCAATCCCATAAATAGAGGACTTTTTTTAGGCTTTTGAAATCAGTGTTGCTCTCATCTAGATAAGATTCTCTCTCCCGAGTTAAGGAGCTCCATCTGCCCTAGGCGAGTAAGGGTAGATGAAATGGTTTTGACTGGAATTTGAACTCGCGTAATACGATTCCATAGTCTGAGCTTTTACCAATGCCCCACCTCGCCGCCTTATATGTGTTTATGTATGATATGATATATATGTAAAGTACAGAGAGTGTGGTAACATTGAAAAATACTTTTTCAGGCCCCTAATTTCGTGGTGATGCTACTTCTGTTCCCAAAACGGGTATAAAAGTTTAACCACATCATGAACGCTTGTAAGAGCAAACTGAAAGATGTACACACACACACA
>JAUZSX010101049.1:0-34780 GCA_034780655.1 Idiosepius hallami
CTTTTTACATTCAGTGTTACCCTTCACCTAGATTAGATGCTCTCCCGAGTTAACGAGCCCCATCTGCCCGAGGCAGCGACAGTGAATGTATTATAAATGTATATATATGTACATACATATATATATATATATAGAGAGAGATAGAGAGATAGAGAGAGAGAAAGAGAGAGAAAGAGATAGATAGATATAGTGATAGATAGACAGATAGATAGATAGATAGATAGATAGATAGATAGACAGACAGACAGGTAGACAGGTAGACAGACAGATAGACAGACAGACAGACAGACAGACAGATTGATAGATAGATAGATTGATAGATAGATAGATAGATAGATAGATAGATAGATAGATAGATAGATAGATAGATTCATTCTTCGAAAACTATTTTCTAAAATCATCTCCCAAACGGCAGCCCCGGTTTGGATTGGACCGTAAAATCTTTATAATTTGCATATGCAAATTACATGTTGCTATTTCTGATTAATTCACTGAGGGGAAAATCTTCGGACTAGAAAGGCTGACTTGAAGATTTTCGTTTTTAGATAAGACAAAGCACTTCACAGTCACATGATTAGCCTTTCGATTTTCCCGCCAAATTTTATGGCAACTGTTTTGAATAAAAACTGTAAAAGACGAAATTCATCAAACTCATAAAATCAAGCTAAAACCCTTTTCCTATTTTATAGCTCTTAGAGAACAATACTCAACCAGAGGGTCATGGCACACTGGTTGCACAAAGAATAATCTAATGCTTGTTGTAAAATCAGTAAACTGCAAGAAATATCTGCTAATTTATATATTTCAGATCCTTCGGACTATTGTTCTCATCTTAATTGTTTCTTTATTTGTTCAAACTTATTACAGGTAGTAGATTTGGCCTAGTTTGTAGGCAGTAGGCTTTGGAATTGTAGTACATGAGTTCGAATCCCAGTCGTTCCATTTGCAGTTATAATTGTACTAAAACCCTTCGGAAAGGTTTGAATACCCACATTCCCTCCAGTTTTGGGCTAGATAGCGAACATTGTGCTAACAAAATAAAAAAAAAGAACTACGCGTTTATACATAAAAATTATTGTTCTCGGCATTAAATTACCTAAAAAGGTCGATGTCCCGTAAAACAAACCAACAAACTAATCTGAAGAAGATTGATTATATGAAAATATATATAGATTATTACTTAGACTTTTATTCGCACCATTATTTTTAGATGCAAATGTCACACTCTCTCTCTCTCTCTCTCTCTCTCTCTCTCTCTCTCTCTCTCTCTCTCTCTCTCTCTCTCTCTCTCTATGTGTGTGTATACATTCTGTTTATTTTCCTTTTCCCCTTTGTTCTATTTTTTTTCTCTTTTTGTTGCTTATTTTTAACGCATTTTCCTTCTCCGTGATTCTGCTCATTCTTTACACAACAATAAGAGAATAAATCAATAACTGAAATACTTAACTGAACAAGTGTTTCACATCTTCAAACGCAACACAATCAACAGGAGACGATAATTTATATTTTTCTTTTCAACTTACCTTTCCTAAATCTAAAGACGAACCTAATGCTCATAGCCATCAGGTAACTTGTATGACAGTGCTACTGGTACGATGTAACCCAGTACGACTCATCTTTTTCAAATTTGGGAGGATGTTGATGGCCATAATATATATATATATATATATATATATATGTACACACACACTCACTCACACACACACACACACACACACATGTGTGTATGTGTTTATCATAAACACTGTTTATGTATATATTTAGACAGACTAGGCTAATTAATGTAGGCAGGTAATTTTATTAGGTGTAAAGACAATACCAGATTGAAAAACCTTACTAGTTGAAGCTCATTAGTCTTAATTGGTACTTAACCTATGGAAAGGTAATATCTGATCAAAGGCCCACCGTTGATTATGTAGTTTTGCTGTTTTGTCACTAAAAGAAACATTAAAAAGATATTCCTTCAGATATCAACATCTATTAAACATAAAAGTATGGCGCTCATTGCCAAGATAGACTACCTTTCCTCATGGATAAATGTTTATATTAATATATTTATGTATTAATCTTCTGAGTAAAATATGATCATCTGTGTAAGTGGCAATGAATGTAGAAACAAATCTTTATATAAAACCTTTTTAAAAGCCAGAATCCAAATGTCAAAATGAAGAATTTGATTCCATTAAAAAATCTAAAATCTGGAGTCTAGAGCCATTTTTGTTTGTGATAAAAATAATTCTATGTAGGAATTATAAAAAGGAAAAACTTTATAATTTTTTCTGGTATCAGCATTAATCCTTGAACAAAAGTTTTTGTAGTGGTAATAATATAATGATAATAATAATATTATTCAAAAGGTAAATTCACACAGAAAGCCTCTTTCTGTCCAGCATGCTAATCAGGAATTAACTCTTCATTCTAACTTTTTCAATACAATAGTTCATGTCACCTTTATTTTCTGATTCAATCATTCTCTTTACACCTGGATATAAATGGTCATACTCATATGATGAAACCAAGAATATCACATCATGCTTGGTGTGCTGTCTTTCATGACTTATGATCTTTATTTGATTTTGGATTCAGTGTTGTCTTACATTTTGATGAGTTACTCTTCTGTGTCATCAGCCCTGAACCAATCAAAGTGAATATAATGCTCCGAAGTTTCGACTTATAAAACACAATATTAAAACCCAAGCCTTTAATCTCTTACCAACTTTTACAATCATTATTTTATTATTTTTTTTTTTTGAACTTCAATAAAATTCTGCTCTTTTGAGGTTGACAATTTTTTTGTTTAATATTTTGACATTAAGTATATTCATCAACAAAGAGGAAATTTATAACTATTTATCAAAAAATCAGTAACCTGAATGAAATGATTATGAAAATAGGTTATTTTGGTCAAAAGTACAAAGGAAGATATTTAAAAACATGATTGATATTATCAACACATAATTTATATTTTGGCAAATCAAGTTCAAACTCTATTTTTGTTCATTTTCAAATGAATAAATCTTAGAAGTCCATTAAGTAATGGAATTTACACTCATGCATTATAATTCTAAAGTTCAATCAAGGATAGAAGGGAGGTAATAAGGGATAAAAAACCCAAACCCTGGCAGATGATGCTCATAAGCCCTGCTAGTCATGATTTTTTTTTCTTACAATGTTTTCTCTATTATAACAAAACTTACTTGTCCAGATCTTTTGTTTTGTGGGTATTTGCATCAAGTTTTAATTGATTAATTGGCTTAATTGATTTTGAATAATTAGGATTATTTGATTTCTAGGTTTATGAAATCATTTGCCAAAAAGTAATCCTAATATCAATTGGGCAGGTCAGCTGATATTGGCATACCTAACACACTTGATTTAAACCTGGTTTAGAGTAGAAAGAAATGGAAAGGTTGGCAATAAATTTTGTTTATGGTGCATTGCCTCACAGGGCCATTCTTGTGAGAATGTGACTGAGGAAGATGAAAACTCAATATATTTTGGCTTCTACAATCATTTATAAAGTCAAAGTGTATGACTTAAGGACAGATCCACCAAATTTCCCCAATCTTTTGATTGGATTTCTTTGGTGATAAGATTTTATCAAAATCTGTTGAAAGAAAATTATTGAATTTTAAAATCTGGTCTTTAAAGTGTGATATCCTGTATAGAACAAATATGATGTTGTTTTCTTTCTTTTTTTTTTTTGCATTTGATAAAATTTCAGAAGTAAATACTAACAAAAAATCTTGAAGCTTTACTTTGAAAAATATTCAAAAATATTTGAAGGAAGAAATGGTTTTCTTTCTGCTATATATGAAAGAGATTTTATTGTACTAAACTGGTTAATAGAATCAGTTTTTGTTAATCTTTGAGTTTTCAATAACCATTTGATATTGTTTATAAAAATAAGTCATTAATCCCTGATATTAAAAATACTTCTCATTAAATTTAGAAGTAATTACTTTGAACTGAATCAATGTAGAACAGGGATTCAAATTCTTCAGTTTTTTCAAGCTGATGTTGTTTGTTTACTTGAGAAAGCAAAGTCATGAAAATGAAGAACTATGCTGATTATAATATGCAACTCTTGAGTTCTGATAATTAATCTAGGAGAGAGAAAAACTCTGATAAAGAAAACCTACAGCCTTGTGATTGATGTCTGAAATAGTCGGACAACATTTTTTTAGACCATACATAATCAATTTTGTAAAAACTTAAAAATGTAAATTAATAAACTGAGATTTTATTGAATTAAGACAAAATAATTTTTTATTGCTTGTCAAAAAGGAATTTTAACCATTGAATTCAATTTATGATACTGTCTTCCTCCTCTTTAGATTATTTCTTCAGTCATCAAGTTTATATTTAATCAAAGCAATATGTTGTTTTGATTTACACTAATATTTCCTTTCTTTAATCCTAAACCACTCTAGTTTCTTTTTTTTAATTCTATATAACACTAGTTTCTCATGCTATTAACATAAAGAAATTAGTCAAAGTTATACTAACTTTTATATTTTATTTTGGTAGTTAGTTTATCAATACAAATGTTGCTTTTTTTTTCAGTAATTGATTTTAGAAGAATAGTAATTTTAAATAAACTGGGGAAATGTGGGACAGCTACTTTTCTAAAATTTATATTTTTAAGGAATGTAACAAAACTATGACTAGGATTTCAATCCCAAATTGCTTATAGACACTTCAATTGCTTTTTTAAAATACAGATTTGCAATCATACAAAATTCAATCAAATTATTCTCACAATTTTGAATATTTTGATAGCAAATTTAATTATAAAAGATTTGGAAGAAAAAGAAGACAATAAAAAAAACAAAAAAATACAACTTACTAAATTGAAAAGGTCAAATGAATGTTAAGAGAAAATTCTAGTAACCTTTTCAGCCATTTTGAAAATAAACCAAAAACAAAGAAATGAAACATACTGTTCAGTTAACCTAGATTTAAGTCATTTTTGGTAATATAATGAATTATGGCTTCCCTGACATTTTGTTACCAACAATTTGACAACTAAACTTGTTGACACAGATAATTTCTCATCCAGGAAAAATGGCAGTGGATGGCTCATCAGTCGAGTATTTAAAACAACTTTACAAATTAAAAAGCAGGTGGAGGGGTCCTTGTGTGGACTCATAATATGCAAATTCAAATTTGAATTTCTTCATCGCACTCACTTTTGAGTTTTCCATAGGGAAAGTTATGAATCCTCTTATTTTTTAGCTATGGAATAAATTGTTTCTTTTTTTTTTTAATTTTCTAATTTTAAAAGAAAGATGTTTAAGAAAGAAAAAATGATTGTTCTTGGCATTAAATTATGGATCGATATACCATAAAATCAAATTCATTATCTATCCAAAAAACTAACCAATAATTTACAAAAAAAGATTTGTCTACCGCAAGATTTAAGTTTTCTTTAAAATATAAACTTATATGAAGATTTATATATTCAAATGGTTGTTTGGTTGGTTTTCTTCAATACCATATCAACCTTTTCAGCTATATTTATATATAAATATTCTAGAACACCCATGACACTTTGGGTCAAATATTTAATTTAGTATTTACTTGTTAATGTAACTTTGATTAAAAATATCTACAAAGATTTTATATTTAATAAAAAAAATGTAATAAAAACTTTTAATTGCTGATTTTAATTTTTATTTTCATGTTCAAAAATTTAATGGCACACCTAAGGTGTGTATTTTTTTCTTGCTTGACTTTTTATAATCTTACCAATTAAAACATTGGATAAATTAAGAATTTTTTTCTAATATTGGATAAAAACCTGTTTTATTTTTATTTTTAAATAAGATTATGAATAACATTGAAATATAGAAATAAAAAAAAAAATTTAAGTTTTTTATTTAATATTTTTTTAAGTTTTATAAATTCATCTTATATTTTTTTTATTTTGCTAATTTATTCTGACAGAGTAAAAAAACAATTTATAAATATAAACTTTTATGTTCGTATAAAAATGAGAGGATATAATATTTAGTCAAATGCTTAATGCTTTTTATTTTGTTTTTTGTAACAAAAACCGCTATTTTCACCCAAATAATTAATTTCCAAACAAATCAGCTGTTGTTCTTGTTTATAAGAAATAAATTCAAAGATTTTTTTATTGGAAACTGCCAATGCTAAAGTATCTTAAATAAAAATAAAAAATTCTATGAAATGAATCCTCCCCTCAGTGCTGTGCTTAGCCACATAGCGGCCCAGCACAGAATATGCCTTGTGGCCTCTTTACCCTAAAATGGCAAGTTGCCCCCCTTTAACATACTGGAGCCTTCAACTATGTATACACATCTATACAAATTTATATCAAGAGAGATAGGATAAAAGAAAGATTGATTGGTAGATGTATATTTCAATTGTGATAATGGTTTTCTAATTAATCCTAACAATTAATTATTTTAGTGATTTGTTTGCATTACTATATATCTGTGAAGCCAAGGAGCTTATGGGTCCCCCCCAGGGAGCTTGCAGTCCCTCCCTGCAACTGCTTGGTGGGGGAGACCTAAGCTCAGCCCTACAAAAGGTCAGGGGGTAAGTGGCCTGAAATGAAAAGATGAGGACAAGGATCAACTTAGTTTTCAGGTGAAGATGATCCACTGATCTGTCCTTTTCAAATTAAAATATTATTAACCAAATCAACAGATCAAGTACATTGTGGTTAATGCTGCTATTGTTCAACCACCCTTTTACTGATTTGACAATGCTGAATTGACACTGTCTACCCTTAATTGATAAGGGTTATTATAGGATTTAGTGAGTGAGAAGACTTGTGCAGAATTGATGATGCTAAGAAAAGTCACAAAAAAAAAAATTGACATGATTTCTTTGAATGTAGATTTGCTACTTCTGCATCGCACCATCAATTAGAATTTCTATTCATATTCATATTAATGAATAACTGCTTTTGAATTATCATTATCATTAACAAATAAATCATTTATTTAATGACTGAATTTGGATCAGACACATGCCTGAGTTACATAGATATGGATCGAGTTTATTTATTAGGAAGATAAATTTATTAACTCAACAAACAAGCAACCTGTTCAGTCCTCTTGGGTTTTGTTTAAAAGCAAAAAGATGAGTATGAAAGACATGTTTAAAAATTAATTTTACAAAAATGAGAAGAGAAAAAAAAATGAGCATTTCTTTTTTCCGTTTTATTTTTATTCTTTTTTTTTCTTATCTTGAATTAATTTTTGGGGAGTTGTTTTTTGTTTCTTTTTTATTTCTTTGTTTTTTTTTTTTCCTTTTGTCAGTCTTTTCCTTTGCTTCTTTCCATCCTACTCTCTCTTTTTTTTTTCATTCATCCTTTCTTTTTCTTCACTTTTTTCTTCTCATTCCTTTTTCTTACTTTTTTTCTCTTTCATGTTTTAGCCATTATTTTTTTTTGCTTCCATTTTTCATTCTATTTTCTGTTACCAAATAATCCACTTTGTGTTATAATTATTATAAGCATTTTTCAACAACAAATGCAAGGTTAGAATCATAATTACTGCTGCTACCTAAATATCAGATATCACCCCAAGAATAGTTAGAAAATCTTAACAAACTAAGCTTAACAGCTGTGTTTTCTGTTGAATATTCGTATGATTTGCATGTGGAATTGTTTCATATCTTTTTTGTCCAGCTTCTGTTTTTTGTTATCATTCTTTCTTTGTCTGTAAGCAGTTTCATCTGAAATCTGATAACATTTCAATTAATTTTATATTATGTTGGCTTGAGAAATCCCTGTTGCACAGGAGTCGAGTCATTAAACTTTGCAATCAGAAATATGTGAGTTCAGGTTGAAGTAAATTTGGACTATGACTCTTAGGAAAGGTATGAAGTACAATGTTCTTTTCAACTATTGGCTAAATAGTACACCTATTGTTCTTCTAATTAACTGTTTGTGATAACAGTAGTTGTTCTCAGTATCAAATGACTGAACAGGTTGATATGAAAATCAAGCTTAGCTGACAAACCAATGAGAAGTCCTTAGTAAATCTGGGTCCTGTTTGGATATAGGATTTCTTTGTCTGATTAAAGAAATCATCATCATTATACAGTAAATAAAGCTTTATATAAAATAGAAACATTAAAAATTTAAAAATTCTGTAAATCCAAGTTTTTACTGTCTTTTTTTTTTAGTAATCTCAAATGTTTACATTATTTTAAAGATAAATCTTTGAATTTACTTTAGTACAAAATGGTACAAAAGTATAAATATTAAACATTCAAATTTGATTTATTTTTTAAAAAAATTAAGAACTATTTCATTTACAATTAAAATTAGTTTTATGTAGATTTGTTTTTTGTTCATTACAGATATAAATTGAAATTTCTGTATATATTTTCCATTTTTTAATAAATAAATTAATTGAAAACATTTTAGTGAAATTCCAAAAGCATTTTGTAGATAAAGATGTTATTTCAACCAAAATAATATTTATGCTTTCTAAAAATCTAATTGTAAACAAAAATGTTTCGATACACAATTTCAGAGCATTTCATGCATATTTCTAAAATTATTAACAAAGGCCATAATTAAAACAACATTTTCTAGATTTTGATTTGAAGGATACAATGCCAATTTAATAAATACCTTTTCTTTAGATTATAAAACGTTTCATTAAAAAAGTAGGTAGAAGTTTAAAGTATTTTTCATTCACTTTTTGAAGTGTGGTTAGAAATAGTACAATTCATTATTTGATTACAACTATTTATTAATAAGTTCCCACTTGAAATACCCACATTAATAATTAAATTTTCCTTAAACATAAACTAAACCTTCTATAAAGTAAAATAAAATAAATAATTGATTTATTAATTTATTGCAGAATTCATATAATATGCTGCTCTTTGATAATACTAATGTGTTAAAAGATCTCTTTTTGAAAATGGGATACAAACAAGCAATTTATTACTGGAATTTGATAGAATTTATATTAAAATGAATTCTTTTCACTGATAGTTACAGGTAAAACCTCATTTTAATGTTAAATTATAAAGATTCTAGTATTCAAACCTGACTTAATACGTAACCAAATAGTATTTCAAAATTAAACAATGTAGTTTAATATCTATTTTGCAATATTCAGTGTCAAAGTGCAATTATTTTAATCAAAAAAAAATCTAGTTTATGATGTTGGATAACAAGGAATAATTTCTATGCCTTATCTTTTAAATGATCTTCTATTTTAAAAAGATCATTAATAATTAAATCTGTTGAACTAATATTCTTAAGTGTTCTATTATTTCTAATAGGAGTTTTTGTAAGATGACTTTGAAAATTTAAGCTATTTTTGATTTTCATTAAACTTTATTCAAACCTCAATATTTGGCTGGAATTGATAAAAGCATTTTTCACCCCAATTTCAACACTGAGGGATCTTAACTAAAAAATTTTTTTTAATAAAAGAGCTATTATTGGAATCCATCTTTCGAAATTAAAATTATTAGGAATGTTTTACTTCTGCTAAAATATGACTGTCTCAATATTGAATTTTGAGTAAACATTTTTTGTTTCTTTTTTTTAATTTTTTTAAAGATTTTACTTCAGTTATTTGAATGAACTAAAGTAAATTTAACAATTGAGTTCACATCATGTGAAAAAAAAAAGAAAAGAAAAAACTGAAATTGTATGGAAATTAAAAAAAAAAGTGTGCCATGTTTACGAATAATGAAGATATAAAATATTCTTAAAAAAAAAGAATGAAATTTAAGATAGATGATGTTATTTGGTATTGAATGATATTTGGGTTTACAAAAACATGCCAAAAAGGTCTAAAGTTTTATGATGACTCACTTCAAGGTTCTTTTTAAATGAAAGGATTTTCTGACACTAAAACTGTCTGGTATAATAAAAAAGCTTATTTTGAATTAAAAGAAAAAAATTATTGAAGCTAAATGGAAATTGTTTTGTTGAAAATGTAACAGACGAATAAACAAAGCATTCAATTGAAGTTAGAACTCAATCTTTTTTATTATTGTAAACTAAGTGAGATAGATACTAAAATGGTCTTGAATCATAGTTTTTGACATAATGAAAGTAGTACTTGAAATAATAATATTGATAACAAAATATTTTAATAATTATAAATCTAATTTTATTAATTAAATCATAATTACAAACTTCTTTTATAAAGATTGGTTTGAAATTGATCATTTTCAGTTGATGACAAGTTAAAAGATATTAGAGTTTTACTTAATTGACATATATTACTTCAAATGTGTAACAAGCAATATGAATGTAACAATATTTAAATTAGTTTAATTCAAACATTCAGCAGAATTATAACTATTGAGATATTTTAGTTTTAAAAAAAATAGTAAATTAAAAATGACTTTTAAAACTAATGAAAAAACATCTAGTAATTTATTTTACATTCACTTTAATATAAATTTTTATAAAAGGTTTTCTAATTAAAGATTATTTATTTAAGAATATTTTAAGAATGATTTAGCACTCATAACAAAATATTGTACAGAAGTAGATTCAGTGTTAATCAATTTTGTTAGACAAACTTTTAACTTCCTTTAAAAAAAGCATGTGTTTCAACAGAAAAAGAAAATTGAGAAGTTATTAGTTATTCTCATTAGAACAATCCAAACAAACAAGGTTGTATGATTAAAAACAATGTGTTGTGCAATCGGAATTTAAGTTAAATGAGTTTTGTCAACCACAATTATTGGTATCATTTTAATCTGACATCCAACTAAATCCAAATTATCATGCAAACATAAATAAGATTGATTTATTGTTTATTTTCAGGTCTTCAAAACAATATGGAGGACAAAGAGTGGGACCCTAGGGAATTGTTCATCACAATAGGAATGTTGATTGTTGAAGCTAGATTGCCTGAATTATCTGCCAAAGGACGGATTGAGGGTCCCCATTGCCCCCAGTACCCAAATGAAGACACTCATGTGTGCAGTTACCAGGATAACAGAGTATGTACTTATAAATTATCTATTAAATAAAAAAAAATAGATATAAGACAGTTGTCAGTTCAACTCAATTTGTACACATCAGCCATTTATGATCCCATCTATTTGATAAATTGACACATGATTTAAAATAATATTTATGAAGTACTTTATGAAGTTAAAAGTTCAACTTAATCATTTTAACCAAGGGATAAATGATTAATCTTCTTTTTCTAACCAATTTATTTTCATCAGGGATTAAGGTTGGTCATTGATCCCATATGATCTCCACCCAAAACACATTTTTATTGACATGTTTGATGTTTACTGAACCATTTCAAGGGAATACTTAATTCAATAGGTTGATTTGTTTGGTTGAATCAGTAAATTAGGAGTAAAGATCACATATACTCCTACATATATGTATATAACTTAAAGCATTTAATCTTTTTAACAAACTCACATACATATATTGTTTATTTATTCATTTCTTTCTCTGTAACAAGAATATAACATAATATTCAGACCAAAAAATATCTTTAAAAATTCCTTTTATTTTTTTGGTTCTATGCCAGCTAAGAAACCATTTCTTGTGTTGCCCAGCAACCAGAGGAATTCCCTTTGTCATATCTGGAATAGTTTGGCTTATTTTTGGATTATTGCATTTAAATAGACATCCAACCAGTTGAGCACAACAAAACTAAGATGCAATACAATGTTACGTTTAATATGCCAAGAAGCAAAATTGACTTAACAGCAATAAAACCTGGAAGTGCCAAAAAAAAAAAGAAATTTCAGACTGCAAAACATTGCCAGAAGTGAATCAATTATGGAGAACTTTAAGCATCTTTATTTCTATTTGAGGACAATTGTCCAACAAACAATATTTATAAAACTGATCATACCATATCTCAAGGATTCCCAAAAATAACTTATTGCATTTGTACAACAACATGTATATGATTATCAGCCACATATCTTGAGAAAAGGCCTTATCAGAACCATGCTTTTAGCCTCCGCAGACTCTGCAACTATAGAGGAGCCGCAAGCTCCCTAGGGGCCACAAGACTTCTTGGCTTCACAGATCTTCACAGATGTAAAAAAATTACCAAAATAATTAATCATCAGGATTAACTAGAAAATCATTATTACACCTATATGTTGAAATATATATCTATCAATCCATAGATAAATCCATGTGTATTTGTATATGTATGTATATATAGACTTTGATCGTAAAAAATGTGCTTGGTGGGGGGCACTTAATAAAGGATCTCAGGATCCAAGAACACTTGTTCTATGGAGAGCTTTAATGTGTAAAATGTGTAAAACAAGACATAAAATAAATTCCATATTGGCAAAAGCAATCAGATTAGTCTTTAATATGATTTTGTAAAAGATGACATTTGAAATGTTATAAGAGAAATATTTTTTTAAAAATTATGTTGATATTGTTCGGAAAAGTGTTTAAAAATTTGAGGTATAATTCTCTCAGTTTGGAGGTGGTAACAAATTAATTTACCAACATCAAATAACAGAAGAATGCTTATTTGATATTCATAGAATATATTATTAAATCTTTATTTTTCGATTAGTATCATTACTTAAGTATTATCTTTTATAAGTCATTTGAATTTTTTTCTTAAAATATTACAGTAATTTAAAATAAAGAATTCACTTTTATTTTGATATTAGCAATCAAATATTATTAATGAATTTCAGTCATTTTTTTTTTTTTTTTTAGATAGATATTACTTTATTTTGTGGTCATTTTTTGTTGTTCATCTATACAATTAGTCGTTAATCAAAGAAAAGGTAGTTTCTATCTACTCTCTTCTTTCTATTGGTTCAGTTTTACAAATTTGAAAATTTGTTTATAGAAAAAAACTCTGCAATCTCAGAAATGGAAGTTCTAACATTACAGGAAGAACTATATGACATCAAACTAATAAACTTGTCTAATTTATGAATGAATTGATTCCATTTTCTTTTTGTTTTTCTCTAGTGTTGTGAATCCCAGAAACAAAAGACATACATGGAGACTCTTTGGAAAAACCGAATTCCGATGTGTATAGAACTTTTGCTATTTCCAAAATGTCGACATAGTCAGAATCATTCTGAAGTGACTTTTCTGGACAGCAATGCAGAATCTACTGGGGAAGAATTGCTCCTTGAAAGATGGGACATTCATATGTTTCCTAAAAGGTGAGTTTATTTCATCTTTCAGCATATCATCCTTTCATTATTGTAAGAAGGTCATTCAATAAATAAGGTGAATTTTTTATTTAAGGATTTCTAATACAGATAGAAGCTTACTATTTTTGTTTTCCATTGTAATATCCAAGCATTGTCACAGACTTTTCCTATTGATGTGCAAGCTTTTGTATTTCCTCATCATAAAAATCTTTGGACTGGTGTTTCAGCCAGTCTCTAACGACACTTGTGACTTCATCGCTACTATCAGATTTGGAGGCTCTGGTGAATGCTTTCAAACAGGTGAAAGCCTGAAGGGCCAAGGGCTAGGCTGTAAAAGAGATGAGGGAGCAGCTATGAGCCCAGCTTGTTGATGGTCTGCACTATAAGTATCTTTGGCACCCTCAGGCAGCTGACCTTTGAGTAGCTAAGGTCATCATGGATAATTTTATGTGCTGTCCCAACAGATAAGCTTAAAGTGCTTACAATATCATTCACTGTCTCCTTTTTGTCAGACTGAATGAGGCCATTGCAGGTTCAATTACTTCAATAGACCTCACTTCTGGAAGCCTCGATTTTTTTTTTTAATCTGCAAAAGAAATTAAATCCATATGAAAAAAAGTACAAGTTAAATAAAAAAAGTAAACTTTTATTTCAAGTCTTGATACTGAAAATTTCACCTTAATTTTGAATGACCCTTGTGGCAATCTCCACTCACATGGAAGGTCAGGTTGTTAGCAAAAAGGCACAATACTTTTTAAAAAGATTATTAAAAAGCAAGAAATATAAGATTGTAGTACACTTTTCTATTCCTATTCATTCATTGATTAACCTTAGAATAAGAATTATTTTTTGAAAATTTACCAAAAATCATGTAATCATATTCTAATGAAATGTTCTGTCCTTATTTATTGATTATTCCTTCATTATAGTTCCAGATTATATTTTAGACATTTATTTAGTTTTTTTAATCTATTATTCATCTAGCAACTTAAGTAAGAAAAAAAAAAGAACTAATATTGAAATTTTAATGAGTTTCTTTACTAAAAGTGTTTCTCGGCCAAATCAATTAAATCTGAAAAACGATCCAAATATTGTAAATCCAGGATATTTAAAAAAAATTGAAAACAATCCTTATTTTTTTATAGTTCAGATTTTGAAGAGCCACACATCAGTGTATTATTAGTTGATTCTTTTGAAATTTGACACATTATTATTAATTAAGGTTTTCTTTTGGTCCAAAATAAATTTCATCCAGATTTGATCTATTGAAAGGATTAGGCGTATTTTTGTATTGTATTGAGTATTTTAACTTCATTTTTTTTAATTAATTTATTTCACTACAGGTGGGCAGAAAAGTCTGAAGATTTTGTTTCTGGTCGATTCCTCATTCAAGCAATGCGTTCATATTTATTCTTTTCTCAACTGAGTTCTTGGCTTAACTCAACAGGTGGAGTATTGCCACTGAAAATAGCCTATAGGTGAGTATTTTTATATTTCTATCTCTTTCCTTAAATTCTAGAAAGAGTTTTTTAAACACTTCTAATCTATTTAAAATAACCACCATTTAACATTATCGAGGATTAAACTGGACTTAAATGTTAAATAACTGAAACTCTGTTAATTACTTTGTGAATTTAAGTGGAACAGTGAATCGATGCTCAGCAAATTTTTTAATTGTATTACATGATCTCAAATCGTAATAGTTTCATTATGTTCACTTTTGAGCTATTACTTTTGGAAAAAGTGTGAATCTCCTTTTCCTCCACTATCTATGAGTTAAACAGTGCAATATATAAAAAAAAATATATTTAAATATGTTTATCTAAATGATTATTGTTGCCATTAATAAAATAAATTTCAGTTTTCTGAAAGCCAAAAATCTTTTTAGTAAACTGCATTTATATTTATTTCTATTATAGTTATATTGAAACCCCAATGACCAATATGGTCCCACCTCCCACAGCGGACATTATGGACCTGCAGTGGTCCAGTTTTTCAAAGTTGCTACTTAGGCAGCTACTTTTCCAGTTCAAAACTAATTAAGGGCACTCTCCTTAGAAAAAATGTCTTAAAGTTACAAAAAAGACACAACACAAATGAGCACAAAAGGAGCATCAAAGTGACCCCTGAGCAAGGCCAGAAAATACTGTTTGTTGACAATGAATTGGAATGTGGTTATCAGATAGATGTCTGTTTTAAAGAGATTTGAAGTGACCCCTTTTCATAGCTATTATCTGAAAGTTATCATTCCACATTTAGCCTTAAATTATTTCCTTAATGGTAATTCTATAGCAACAAGGTACCAACATAGATTCTTATGTACTGAAGACCAAAATGAATGCAACCCATTGCCATCTGAAAAATATTGTTTGATTGCCAATAGGAAATGAGATGTGAAGTCATTGTTTCGTTATGTTATGAATTGTTAATTCCATAAACAAAAGTCATTCAACATGACAAAAACTGTCTTAACTGAAATATCTGGCCTCTTATTGTCTTCGTTCACAAAATAGTCATAAAATTTTCATTAACCTTCTTATCAAAATCAATAATAATTCTGATCAATTTTTCCTTTAAAAATCAATCATGACCTCCCATTATTTTACACTCTTGCTTAGATAACAATTTCCAATTAATCCCTATTATTCTCATTACTTATAACTTCAATTATCCTATTACTCTGGCAAAGCAATTTCTTCCACTATGGTTACTATTGTTAGAATTTTATTCTCATTTTCTAATTAATTCATTTCTTTCCTTAATTAGTTATGTCTGTCACATATTTGTTTCACTTTCATTAACACGATTTAATTAAACTCATGTTAAAAAAACTTCTATTTTACAAGTAATGCTACAAAATCAAAGATTTAACTTTATTTACCCTTCATGAGATTTGATAAAAAGAAGCTGAATCTTACTTCAACTTCCAAATTTTCATTACTTTAAGTCTAATATGTGTATTAGACTGGTCAAGAGAATATATTAAAACATAGAATGTTATGTTATGGTAATGAAAATCTTCCAGTCTTCTTTCTTTTGAATAAATTCTTCTTGGATCTCTTCTAGTTGTAATTTATTTCCAAAGAAAATGTAAACCATAGAAAAATGTATGTGAGGGTTGATATACCAAAAAAGCAAGGAAACCCAAAAACACATAAAAGAGAAAAATAGAACAAAGTCAGAAAAAATGTTATTTGAAAGATGACAACAAATAAGCAAAAAAGAAAAAACATTTTGAACCAAGAAAGAATTTCTATAATTGATAGACTGAACATTTTAGAAAGCACCAATTGACCTTTAGAAAAGATGTTCACCAAATGGGGTTGTTAGGTGCAACAAATAAAAGATTCTGCATTTACTCTCGGCAAATATTTCAGAAAAGTCATAAACATAAATCAGGTTTCTTTAGTTTATGGCATATCAACCTTTATAGATAATGTCAAAATCATTTTTCTTCATAACAAATGTGTCAGCATTTGTGGTTAAGTAATAAATATTCAGACTTTGTAATCTTAATAAAAGAGTTCAAATCTCATTCAGCATTTTATGTTTTCTTACTGAATTAAATTTTTGCATTCAGAAATTGAATAAATGTAACTATTGTTCTTTTTTATTTCCTTACAAAAAATGTTTATGTGATAAAAATGACCCTTAAGTTTTATATGAAACAAAGCAAAGAAATCTACTCTTTTTATGTAAAGAGATAATTAATTATTACTTTTAGTCTCATTTTATAAGATGACAAAAAGGTTGTAGAAAAAAAAAAAGAAAAAATAGTTCAAATTATGTCAGTTATTGTAATAAACGAGTTAAAAAAGGATCCAATATTATTAAATCCAGTAAGATGTACTAAGTTCCAAATAGTAATTACATTTGTTTCAATGAATATTTTTAATCATTTTTCTTTTAGTAAAAAAATTATGAAAAAATAAATGTTTAAAGAAAAATGAAAAAATTGTGATGTTTTAACAATTCACTCCTTTTAAAACTTAATCAATGTTACCAGTTATATGTGCATCAACTTCAGTGCATGCTATTTATTGTTTAAGATATCTATATCATTTGCAATGCATTTCTTCAGTAAAATCACCTTTTTGTTTAAAAATAATTTCATTTGAAAAAATTCTAAAAATTGATTGTAGATGATTTTTTATGAAGGTTTCAAATTTATGACTTTCCTCCATTAATTTGGCATTTTTTTTTGGGGGGGGGTTAAAAATTTTTAAAAAATTGTTGGTAAATGATTTTTATTTTATTTGGAAAAGTGCAAAATTCTATCTCAGACCTGAAAAATCAGCAAAATTGAATCAATAAAAATATTTTGACAAATTTTTTAATTTTCAAAATTTCAAAATTGTAAAAACACTGCTTTGTATTATGTAGAAAATTGCACTTGTTTTTTTTTTTTTGTTTTTTTAATCAAGAAATCAAATTTTATAAGTTTTAAAAACTCTTCAATGGTTTATATTAAAATTGTATTGAATAAATTTTTCAATCACCATTTCTGGGACTACTATTGTATTATATTATTTTAAAACCTTTCAGATTGTATGCACCTGGGGAATCTACATCACATGCATTCCAAGGGGAATCTTATGTCCATCATTTCCCTGCTGCTGACCTTCCTCACAGCACAATAAAGGTGTGTGTCAGTGCTCTTCAACGGCTGAAAGCCATTCCTATCCTTTTGTGCCAAAAACCAAAAGATCTTTTGCCTCACCGGAAACCTCTCAAAAATACAGACCAATATCATGGCAAAGGAAAGCCTTCAATAAGCCATAAAATAAAGGACAAAAAATTAGCTACTGTTTGTGATAGTATCAATAAAAATGACACTTTTGACTCATCCTATCAGGGAAAGAAGACAACAGAAAAAGTTTTGGCACGTTCAAAGCCCAAAGTCAGTGCCATTTGTGCCAAAGACCAACCACCAAAATTTCAGCCAATCTGTGATGCACATCCGCAGCGGGGTTTACTCTGTAAACCCCAATTTTTGCTAGAGGCTCCATTGTCAACTTCAGTGCATAGTGTCTTAGATGATCGGGATTACTCTGAAAGTTTGGCATCTAAATTTGCCAAACTTGATATGAAATCAAAACCATCCCATTCACACACACCCGCCTCCCGGGAAAAGTTCTCCGAGGAACCACTTGTCTTTCGTGTCAGTGCTGACTCTGCGTATAGATATGATAAGCAAAAAACAGCAAACAAAGAAAAACTTCTTCACAGTCCAAAAGTTTTGCTTACAAATTGTAACACTGACATGCAAGCCTATTATTCCAAGAAGAAAGACAACAACAATGATGGGAAGAAAGCTCAGAATAGTGATTGGTATACAGCATTTCTTGGTCAACCCAACCTTCATGAGCTGTCAAAACCTTTGACATCTGATCAGATAGAGGCCTACCTGGCAAGTCTTCCCACTTGGAGTACCTCATTTCCTAAAGTCAGACGAACTTGCCTCGAAAACATTCCAGTCATGAAATGCAAGTTTCAAATCGGTGATTCTGGCTCAGAAATGGAAGATGAAGATGCACTTCCAAAGCAACCAACTGAAAAGAATTATTCACCCTCAACTCCTAACTTCCAACCCACAATTTCGACAAACTCAAATTCTCAAATTCTGTCCCCCAAGTTCCAACAGACCAAAGATAAAACTAGGTACGAACACAAAAGAGCATACCAACGCAAGCAGCCATCAACATCAAAATCTTCATTAGCCATATGCCCTGATGTTTTGTCTAAGCATCCAACAACTAAGGAAACATCAGCTGTCCACTTAGTCTCAAAAGCTAATGTTACTAACAATAATTTCAATACAAACTCTCCTACTACAGAATACTCATTACCCAATCAGAAAAATAAAAATGTTACCACTTTGACAAGTACAAATTTGGATTGTAAGCCATCTCTTCCATCCCAGTCTTTTGGGTGGGACTGTTCTAGTCAGTTACCTTGCCAGAAAGGTAATGATGATTCCTATTTAAATGGAGTGGAAGTGAATGGTAATGCCTTGAAAATTGAGAATCAAGAGGAGAAGGAGGAGAAGAGAAAAGAGGGAGTAGATGTTGACCCACCAGATTGCAGAAATGAATCTCTTTTAACAACGCCTGTTAATCAAATGAAACGATCTCTTTATGCCAGTGTTTTAAGGAAGGATTTTGCACAGGCAGTTGAAAAGGTAAGTCAATTAGAAATCATCTATCTATTGACCCTCCTCCTCCTATTTACTTGTCTATCTTCAAGTCTATCCAACTATATCTATCCATCCCACCTTTCCATATTTATCTATGCCAGTCAATCTATCTCAGTCAATTTACTCTTATCTATTTATCTATCTGTTCATCTATCCCAGTCTATTTAAGTGGCTTTACATTTATCCATTGTTTATTAGTGATAACATTTTAATATTGTGTTGTCCTCTGCCACACTTCACTCATAGCATATTGTATTATCATGAATATCTATCATGAGTTTGAAATGAACAAATATTCAATTTAAAAAATGGTATGAAATTTAAAAAAAAAATGATTGTTAAAAGATTACTTGAAGCATTTTAAGAAGTGGGAATTGCTTTAAGGGAAATTGTATGATGATAAAAATCAACTGATTTATTTTAGAACAAGACTTTAAAAAATTCCCGGAAATAAATTATTCTTGAAAAAATTTCTAAATAAAACAATCTAAATATTAATTTGCTTGCTTAAAATCCCTCCGGTGTCACAAAAAAAAAGAAGAAAAAAGGGCGCATCATCACAAACTGTAATTAATTCTAGATTTATTTTTTACTTAATTAGAAAAAAAAATATTTTCATACATTTGAAAATCCTCAACATAAGTGATGCTCTTGAAAATTTAAGAAAAACTTATATTGAATAGATTTGAAATTAGTTCTATTGTTTGTAATTATATATTCAGCAGTTCTCTTTGTTTTTTAATTCATGGTCTGATCTGAACAAATATTCCGCTAATTTTTCTATTGAAAGACAACCTTAATCTAATTGCTTGCTTATGTGATAAGAAGGTTCTTGTTGATGTGGTGGTTGAGATTTCAACTACTGTGTAATTTCCACAAGTTCTGCTAGTTTTTATAATTCTATTTTTGGAACAATTCATTTTCATGAAATGTTTAAAGCATGATAAATTTTTTGACTGACAAACAGTTTGGATGATTTCGTTTTAATTGTTACAAATGTTTTTTTGAACACTTTATATTAATAACAATATTGGAATGAAGGAGATATTAATAGCCTGTAAAATGAAGAAAATATTAAGTGCATATTTGTTTCAAAGATTTTCAACTCTTACTTCCTGAATTCTTCTCTTAGTTTCATGGAAAAAATAATTATATACCAACCCCAGGTGTCCATTTTTTTCATACTAATGTTCTAAATTTCTAGAAGAAAGACGTCATAAGCTGCCAAATTGTGAATCCGTTTTGTTTTTTTCAGAATTTCTATCTCTCCTTTACAAATTTGACATTTATAATCTCAGCCATTTGCATCCGGTATAACTAGGGTATTTTTAAAATCACTAGGTCTACTGGCAGTTGGCAAAGAAATTTTCATATTTTAGTTTTTGAAAAAATTGACATTGGAATTTGATGAAAAGAACTTTATTTTAGGTTTTTTAGTTTTGTATTTCATAGAAACTGATTTTTTTTTTCTTTTTGGTCTCTCTATTTCAATGGCGTGAGTCCGTTCGTCCTTGTGTCCGTCAGGACTATTGCCGGATATCTGTCCATTACTTTTTTCTGAAATTTTGCTACAAGTTGTATTTTTATATGTAGATGTGAATAGGAAAAAAAATTTCATTATGAAAATTCTCGTTGCATCACCTAAAATAGAACAAAAATATATATTTCCTTTTTTTTTTTAATGCTCAATTTACTGTGCACTCATAGAGGACCAATGCTTCACTTGTAATATTTTGGACTAAAGTTGAATGGATTTTGGCAATAAGAAATTCTAATTGTAATGTACTTGTTACGATAATTTTACCAAAAGAAAAAACAATTTCCATTTCCATAAAAAGAGGTTTATGCTTGTTTAATGTCTGTACATTTTTTTCTATTTTCTTTGATAAGAAGTAAGTGTTACTTGACTCTTAACTGTTGGCAGTTAGATTTCTGTCTTGGTAAAGTAGAAATAACTTCCCAAATCTTTGTGGTTTATTCTATCTGCATTCTTTTGTTAGGAAATGTTTGTTCATTATCTTCCAATTGACATTGCCTTGGCAATGGTTAAAATGAAGGAGGAAACTGGAAATGACATTGAAACATTCAAGATGGCAACAAAAGCTTTTTAGTTTGATTTCCTCACTTTTAGTTGCAATCCAGAATAATCAGGAAAGATAAGTTTTTTACTAAATGATTTATTTTTAGAATAAAATCTAGAGAAAAAGAAAGAATAAAATATTGTGTTGAACATTCAAAGAATTCCCAATGTAAACTCATTTCTCCCACTTATGTATTCTGAAATACATATAAATAAACTTATTTTACATTTAAGATAATTATAGATATAAACTTTATTCATAAGTAGCATAGTATACACATAAAGTGTTTGGACTATGGAATTGTAATACTCAAATTTGAATTTATTCACATATATAATATCCTTTGGAAAGGTATGAAGTGGGATGAGATGTTGTTTATTAGGACTTTGTCTATCACTTTTGTATCTTGTCTTTCTTTTTCTTGGCAAGCAATCCTAAGCTTCCCACTCTTACAGAGACATTCATCTTCTTTTTCACTCTGATGGACACTTACTGACCACTTAATTCATTCTAACTCCAACCTCATTTCCTCTACTCTCCATTACACACCTTCTCCTTGTCTCATTTGATCTGTCCTCTTCTTATTCTACTGAAAACTAAAAAAACCTTCTGAACTTAAGAAATATAAAAGTGTGGCTGGGTGGTTATCCCTAGAGCCTCCAATGCTTGCCCCAATCTTATAAATCACCTTTTAGTGTAATTATTATCATTATTACTACTATTAATATTATTATAACAATTATTATAAAAAAAAAAAAATCCTTAGGAAATGGAATTTGTCTTTGTCAGTTTCAGTTAAAAAAATATATATTTTTGATGCATTTGTGTACAACTACACACTTCTATACAAGAAAATTGTTGTTGGATATGTTTAATGGCGTATCAACCTTTTCAGTCATTTAATGCTAAAAACAATAATTTTTTATAAATGTCTCTTTTTCTTCAACACATGGTTTAAATAACACTAGTTGTACTTTCTAATTCATAACTGAAGGAATTAAGGGATTCATGTCTTTCTCAGTGTTAATGTCTTGAATAATGTTTATTTGGTTCAAGAATGGATTTGGGAACATTTTTCAGAAGTTAAGAAATTAAAGTACATGACTAAGCTTTGTTTTAACTTTGAATCTAAAGAGAGAATTAGAATTGCAGTATTTTTAATGGATTGATTCAATAGATTTTTCTTTTATATTTGCAATACTTAGATTTAAAATTCCCTCATCATCCTTTTTTTTTTTTTTTTGCTTTCAACTGATTTGGTTTTTCTTTTTATCTTTTTCCCTTTCTTCTTCTTTATCTTTTTTCTTCTTCTCTTTTTTCTTTTTCTCTATTTTCATTCTCCTTCTTTCATCATATTCTTTTTTCTTCCTTTTTATCTGTTTTCCTTTTCTTTTTCCTTCCAGTTTTTCTTCTTTTCTCTCTTTTCCTTCTTTCCACAATAACTTTTCCCCTTATGTTATTTCTTTCTCTTTCTTTCTCTTACCTCTCCTTTATTCCCTCTCTTTTCATTTTTCTTCAATTCTCTGACTTCTTTTCCTATACTTATCTTCTCTTCTTCTCTTTCTCTCTAGACTAAAACTCTTCGCCAATCCATTTCCAAGCCTTTATTTGAAGTCTCCTACCTTTGATCTGTTATTCTAAACTTAACCCTGACCAAAACCTTCAGAAACATTCATTACAGCTTCACAAAAGAAAAGTCTGCATGAACAACAAATTCATTTTAACTTATGCAATTATTAATTCAGGTTTGTTCATTTAAACTTTTTGGAGGAAACCTATTTATACTTTAGCAACATTATGTTAAAAAATGGTGAACCTCTAAAATTTCAATCTAATAAAGCTTATGAATCTATAATAGCTAACCAAAATTATTAGATACTGTTAATTTTTCTTTATCGAGAGTCTATAGTAAAGCGGTGTCTTGCTTTTGAAGATAACAAATCTTAACATGAACCATACCTATATATTAATTTCTTTAAATGGTCAAAAGTTTATTTCCCTGGACTTCTCTTTTTTGTTGAATTTAGAATTGTTTCATATTCATAAAGTGTATCAATAAATTTCAAAAGTTTGAAGCCAACTTAATCACTTTTAGTGTTGTGGGGTCCTTTTTGAAGAATGACAGAACTTGGTATTAGGTTAAGAAAGGAAATGTATTGAGTAAGATATACAGAGGAGAGAGATTGGAGGAAAGCTATCTGCTTATCCACCAACCGGAAATAGAAGTCAGAGTATTGTCTTCTATTCAGCCTTCTATTTGCTTTCTACAAGAGAGTTATATTTTTGCTATTATATTGTGTCTGGAAGAGTCTAATAATTGGTAGTTAAAGTCCCATAACATTTAGTTTAAGTAATAATTTTTAAAGTAATTGATATAAAAACCCAGATTGATGAAAAAAAGTGTAATAATTGGGAATGAGTTTTTTTTTTATTAGTGATGTTCTTTATTTGCAGCTTAATAAAATCAGTGAAAGAAATATATCAATAATTATTACTGAATTAAAGAATCTACAATTTTTTTAAAAATAGGTTTTATCCTGATATTAAGAATTAAATTTCTTAGCACAAAGCACATTCATCTTGGAATTAATAACTACTATTATTTCTGGTATTGCTTTATCTTTCCTGCTTCTAGAATTGGTTTTGATTTTAGGACATTTTAGAGTTTGTATTGTTAAAAAAATTTTATCTGAAAGATATATTCATAAAAAAGTTTAAAATACCTGGAAAGGGTTTTTCTTTTTTTGTGACTTATTTTTTTTAAAACAATCGAATTATCCAACTTGACAAACATTTCCATCTCATGTTATGAAAATACTTCCAGGAAAATTAAAGCTCTTTAATTTTTTATGGATTTTCCTTAAGGTCCTTCTTTAGTGTATTAAATATGTTTTGGGCAGCAACCAAGTGTATTATAGAATACCTCAATTTTGAAAGAATGAAAATATCAATTTTAAAACAGAATAAGGTATCATTTAATACCTATCTTTACATCTTTTATTATTAGATATTTTCTTTTTGATGATTTATGTTGTTTTACATAAAGTGACTTTTTTTTTAATAAAAAAATGTGTAAATCTGAGATTATTAAAAAAAGAATCTGATAATTATTTTGCATTTATTTTTTCATAAAATGTGAATTAAAATTGTTTAAAAAATAATTTGGAATTATTTTCCCACTATTTTTTAAATTGATTTTTAAAATGATTAAGTTCTATTTACATCAAGATCATTTGCAGAATTAAATAAAATTTCTCATCAAAATTTGGGAGACAATTTTTTATTATAATCATCATCATTATTCAAATTATTTAGACTTCTATTCAACTTTACATAGAGTACAGTTACCCCAGACATTAATTTATATAAGCTCTGTAGATTGAATTAAGAGTTTGCCTCACAGTTTTGAGTTTGTGAATATAACAATAAAATGTATAAAACAATCTAAATTGAGTAATGATATTTTAAAATTGTTTTTCAAATATCTAGAACAATTTCAAGATTTTATAACTGGAAACAATTAATCTATATTTTCTTTCTTTTTTTTTCCATTCTAGAAATGTTCCAAAAGAGATGTTCCTTCAATAGAAGATATTACCAACTTTCACAAAAATCTTAACAAAAGTACAAGCATGTTATTTAATGCCTCAACAGGTTTACCAACACAATCTAGTCCAGTAAGTATTTAACCATTTCATGACTTATTTCTTTCATTTTGAATTTTCATTGACAAGAAAAGCTAAACATTGAGAGACTAATACAATTCAAGAAATCAAGAGATATTTTTGGTTGTTAATTACAATGAGTCAATTTACTGCAACAAATCCATTGACATCAGGATTGGCCATGGTTGGTCCATTTTCATTTAGAGTTAAGATATTGTAGATTCAGTTCATTTGCCACTAGATCAACCAAGAAGAATTAATACAATAATTAGTAACTGAGGGAATTAAAGAAAAATATAAAGAAAGAGGTAAGATGCCCATTAAGATAGAAATGAATTATATTTATCTGAAGCTAAAGTTTTAATCGAACATTTTCATTGCAGTAAGTTGTTAATAACTTATGTTTGGTTCTAAAGCAGACATACAAAAAATCAACTTCATCAACAAAATAATATTGTCTATAAACTGTTATGAAACCATCTTTTACAGATTATTGAACTATGAAGCTTACAATTGTAAAATTGTTTACAAACTATTCATTTACAAAATCTATTTATAAAAACTGCAATTCTGACCTCAAGTAATCCAATGTGTTGAAGTGTCTTATAACTTAACAACTAACTTTTCAATGATTATTTTTCTTAATGATTCATACAAATACTAATGTTTATTTTTTGTATTTCTGAATGAGGTTTTGTTTTTTATGATTTTTCTTTTCATTATTTTAGGCTCCAGTTAAGAAAAAGTCTGGTCGTTTTGATTATGACAGTTCTCTTACATCTACAAAGGCCATAAAAAAGTGAGACTTATTTATTTTATTACCACCATTTTCTTAACATTTAATCCATATGTTCTGATTGGTCATGTCTAGAAGAAACCTATCAAATCAGAGCATTTAATTAAAACTTTAATAGTTAATTTCTTCTTAAAAATTTCATTTTCTTCTCAATTAATCAAAATAATGAATAAGTGTAATCCTATATTTGTATGGGGTAAAATCTAGAAAGGTTATGTATGCAGAAAAATGAGCAAATCAAAAAAGACATGTTTTTGTAAAATGTTTTCTATCTTTATTGATGAAACTTATGATTTTTGCAAAGAGCATGAATTGATCTCTCCTAATAAAATGGGTGTCATGTGTGATGCATTCTTCAGTTTTGAGATGGACACCTTCCCAAAATAGTGACAGATTTATTTGCTCTTAACTCAACAACATCCATAAGATATCTATTTGAAATAATTTATTTTAACCTTAACTCTAAAGCAAATCTCATATTAGATGCAGAACGAATGAATACAAAACAAATAAAAAATTGTTTGTTTATAAATTATATTTACTTGGTCAAGCACAAACCCAAGTTAGACACAAGGCCATTTTTACGCTCTCTATATACCTGGGCTTTTTTGCATTCAATAATGTTTTTCACCTAGATGAGTTACTCTCCCAAAGTAATGAGCCCTATCTACCCGAGGCAGCTAAAGGTGAATGTTATGGTTTTGACTGGGATTTAGACTCGCGTAATGCAATTTCAGAGTCCAAGCTTTTACCAATGCCCCACCCTAGCTGTTTTTTTATATATACTTGCATGTGCATAGTCACTATTCTAGGCTTTAACTACTTGTGTGTTTTTATAATTGCACAGGCAAGAAATTAAGCCAGCAAAGGCTACTGATTCTGTGTCAATACTAGTCAATTATCATCAATACTATTCACTTTGACTACAATTATACCGATTTATATATATAATAGTATTTACTACTATGTTGGTTTTGACTTGTATAATCCTGCTTTTCAGACAGAATGAAAAATAAGTGATGCTCAAGTTTATGCATTATCATCCATTATTATTAAAGTTGTCTGGAAACTTTTATTTTTCCTTATATATATATTTATATAGAGTGACTAATTTAGTGGATGCAGCAAATTTTAATAATTTCTCTGTAATAGATATATTCAATGAGTGCTGAATGCTGACAAGAAAATAGTTTTTAGGAATGTTTTTATTCAAATATATAAACTTTATTAGATAAAGATTAATATGCTGTTTAAACAACTCATTCCAAACTATCTCAAGCCTCTGTCAGGGTTTATAAACAAAAAATAAAGGGGATTTTAGACTTAAATTAATATAATCTTATCTTTGGGATTAGTAAGATTATCTATTTTTATAAGAGAATATGTGCTTGGATTTTGATCATTTTGTTGTGTTTACAATTGGAAAATACCCTTAGAAAATGTATGAATTCTTGTATACCTTCCATCTATCGACTAAATTCTGCAACTTGTTTTAATGAACAATATTTGGATGAATAAAGGGCATTTGTCCAAAAAGCATTGCTCTCAGCAATTAATAACTAAAAGGATTGATATGTCATTAATTAAAAGCAACCAAATATAATTCTATCATCTTGGTTTACTTCAGCCTGAGACTTGGTATCTGGATTAGTTTAGTCTTTTAGAAGGCTTTATTTAACAAGCAGATGGCGCCATAGCTTTCTTCGTCATTTTAATTCATAAAATCCTAATCTTTTGAAAATCTTGAAGACCTATTTTATTTCATTTTTGATCATGTCTTTAATGCCTATTATAAGACTACTTTATTTTCATTTTCATTCACAGCTGAGCATTTTATAAATCAAACATGAAATCTTTTATGTCTCGTCTGAATCATAAAAGACTTGATTTTTATTGAATAAATTACTTTTGCCAGAATTTAATTATTCTTGTTTTCTTTTCAGTGCATTGTCCTGTTCAAAACTGGTTTCAAAAACAAATTCTTGTGATGATATTGACAATAAGGAAAATTCTGAAAAGACTTTGAGTACAAGTGCTCCAGCATCTACAAACTGCTTGCTTGGAAATTTTGAAGTAGGTTTTAGCAGGAAGGCCTAATGTTTGTTTTCTATTTACTTTTTGGCAATTAACCTTGGGAAAGGTATGAATTTACAATTTCCTTTAGGCAGTAATTTTCAACCAGAAAATTATTTAACTTTCAATTTTCAAAGTCCTTTTGATTAACAGTTAGCAAATTTTTCAATTGAAGAATTGCTTTTCAGCTCCTATTAATAAACAATGTTTCCTAAAAAGAAAGAAATGCTAAAAACTATTTGATTATTTAACAATGTGTTTTATAGCTAATCTTTACAAATATTCATTGTTGATCTAATTGTAAGTTGGCAATTCTTTTTCATACACCTTTGCTTAAAATAGACTCATTTCAAGAATTCATAATCTTAAACCTTTTTTCATGTTCTTTTTTAAGTTTAGTGTGACTCACGAAACAGGGTTTTTTTTCTTATTATAATATAAAGTATTTATAATAATATAAAGTATTTTAATCCTTAGATTAAGATTCAGTTCATTTTTTTATTAAATTCATTTCAATCAATTATTTGCAAATAATTCTTTTACAGTTGTTTACCATTTCCTTATTTTGTAAAAACTCAAACTTGTTTTTTATAGTGAATGGCTATCGACTTGAGAAAAAAAAAACCTCTAGAAACTAAAAAATTCACAAAGAAAAAAAAAACATTGAGAAGCTCTAATCCAATAATTTTCTTTTTATGTAGGAATCCATATTAAATGGTCGCATTGAACCGAGTGGCGTGGTTGAAGGTTTTACAGCTGAGATTGGAGCAAGTGGAACATTTTGTCCAAAACACATCAGCTTGCCTGTTACTTCGTACTTTTTTAGTCTTTCTGATGACAATGCTCCTTCACCTTATTTGGTAAGTACACTACAGCTTATAATTGAGCATTTCCTGAATGGGATCATTATTTGATTATACACTCTAAAACTCAGTAAAATGAGGCACTCTGAAACTGCTCCAAACATGGGATGAAGCACTTTTAAGATAGTCATTTTAAAAGTGGATAAAAACTGTGATTTTTAATATCTTTGTCATCAAAATGTTCATTTATTTTTACGAGTAATAATAACACTTATAAGCTCTAAAAATAATTAAGAGCACTTAGATGCTAATTTTATTGTAAAAGGGCAAAGCCCCTGTTACTACTGAAGGAGGAGGAGGTTTCTGTTGCTCAAGACTGACAATGGGTTAAACAGCCATCATAGATAGACGATTTTTTTTCCCAAGCTATATAATAAGGGTTAAACAGCCATCATAGATAGACGATTTTTTTTCCCAAGCTATATGATAAGGAAAGCAGGCTGCCGTCCATGCAGCTTCCTTCCCTCTCTCCATCATGCTGACTTATCCAAAGGAACAACAAGGGCTGATACTGTTTGGGTATTTCCCGGCCCGGCTCAACATACAGAACCGGTTATTTTTAAATGGTCACCCGACTGATTTTTGCAAAGAGCATGAATTGATCTCTCCTAATAAAATGGGTGTCATGTGTGATGCATTTATCACTTTTGAGACCAGGCTCAACATTAATTAACATTGTTGATCTGACAGATATTTGTATCTCCAACGTAACTTGACCATATCTGATACAACTAATGCGACAGTTATAATGATTGATTATACCATGGGATAATTATTTTAAAAATCTTGTTTTTAACGCTTCTGGAATATTAATAAATAAATTAGTTAAATTATATATTTATTAATATTATACATTTATAAACTGTATATAGATTACTCCTTCTTTTTAAACCTTTACACCCAGTGGTGTGTTGGGCAGCAAATTTCTTTTGCTTTTACTGTAGCATACTTGTTTTTTCGAGAAAGAGTCACTTATCCTATGCTCAACTCCCAAACTTTAGGGCATTGATTACTTAGATCTTTGATAATTCTTATGTCTATATATTAATTTTAAGAAAAAGAGAAAAATGTAAAAAAAATTTAGATTTATTTATATTGATAAAAAAATTGTTTATAACCAAACAGGGTCACATTCACTTGGAAACCTACTCGAAAAAAGGATACCACATACCGAAAGTTGGAACTGTGCAAGTAGTGAGTATCAATTAAAAAGACATTTCCACCATAAAACAATATATTTTTGATTTCTGTATTAATGTGTGTGTCTGTGTGTCACATTAAGAAGGTTACAATTATTCTGCATATAGTACTGAATTATTGTCTTTATTTTACATTCAATAAATAAGCCCTTGAAATAGTATAGAGAGAGTTTCTAATACATGTACAACATAAATAATGGCAATATTGAAGATCAATCCTTATAATCATAACCATAATAATTATTGTTATTTCAATTCCTCTTTCCTGGAATATTTTAAGTTATTGATATTCACAATTTAGTCTTCTTTTATTTTATTTTCTTTTATTTTTCTTTCAAATAGATTTAAAATTCTGATATTTTTATCACTCTACAAAACAGTTCTGAATATAACAAGAATAATAGAGAAAGATCTGTTAATTATGGATATCATCTTGGAACAACATTAGTGTCTGAGATAATAATACCCTAAACATTTTCTTTTCAGACACTATTCAACCCAAACAAAACAGTTGTGAAAATGTTTGTAGTGATGTACGATCTTCAAGACATGCCATCCAATGCCCAGACTTTTATGCGACAACGGACAATGTACATGCCTGCCGACATTGAAAGCCAGGAACCATCATATCTCCGATATTTGATCCACTTAAGGTGAGAATACAAATTAAAAACCTGATTATAAAACAGACCTTAATAAAAATAACTATTTTCAGCATTGAATCACTCATGCCATAAAAGAGAAAAATAAAAAAAATTCAGATCATTAATTTATTTGCTTTTAGTTGAAGTTCAATTTATTTATTCTAACTTTCTAATGAAAAAATAGTTAAAAATTGACTTTATCTGCTTCCTATTTTTTGTATTAACCCAAAAGGGTTAATACAAAAAACTATATAATACAAAAAAATGAACAAATAAGTAAAATTCAGTCTTTAGCAATTTTTATTTGTATTGAATTTGCTCAGACCCTACTTAAAAAAAGAACAATAAATAAATGAACAAATAAATAAAAAATAAAAAAATAAATATTTTAATTTGTTTTTTCAAATCCAAAAACCTGTGAAAATCAAAGTTATATCCTTGACATTGTAAAGTTTCTCTTGCGTGATTGGACAACATGCTTTTATTTTAAAATATTTTTGCCAAAGTCCTAATAACTAGAACTGGAAAACAGATTCTTCAATGAAAGTATGGTTTTGGCTAAGTATTTTTCACAATAACATCATACCCGACCCTTACACCTCACCTAATGATAATATTAGCGATAATATATATTTCGGTTAAGCGTTTTAAAGGGCGATAATCCAAAATATTTCTATACATACAAAGAGAAACAACTCTTTTTCATTATTTTTTGGAACATTGGCATAAGGTTATGATCAATTTTAATTTTGAAAGTATTATTTGCACTACTGTCCCCATCTTTATTTTTATTTGTTTTTCAGCTAATGTAAAAATATCTTTAGGAAAAAATCAATCCGTTGAAATTTCTTTTTTTCATAATTATTTTAGCTCACCTTACCTTTGCTCTTCTGTCATCAAAACTGAACCCAGAGCTCAGCTTGTTTTTAGTGATACTTAAGAATTTTCATAATTTCACAGAAAAAAAAATGAGGAAAATAATGTTTTAAATTAATTTTGATTTAGAAAGTTAGTATAAATCAGGGAATTATCCAATTTTAATGAAATTTTCATTTTATTATTATTATTTATTATTGAGTTCATTTTATAATAAATAACTTACTTTAAATTTATGCAAAAGCAGTATATTATTTATTTACAGGGTTTTTAATGCTTGTTCAAACAAATAAAAGAAAGTTTAATTTCTATTTTTCTTTTCATGAAATCAAAAAATGAAACGACCAACTCCAGAAATATCTAAAGAATATATGGTTTCAATATGATGAGAAGATTCTTGAAAATTAAAGTTTTGTTTTGTAAAATCTTAGCCAGTGGCTATTTGACTTTCTGAATCCAAATATATAAGCATAAATTACATACTGTCATTTATTCCTAAATTCATAATTTTTTATTTAAACATATAAACAATCCTTTGTATGATTTTTTTATTATAAAAAATAATAAAAATATTATAGAAATATAAAAAACATATAATCCTATAAATGGTGTTTTTATTTAATCATTTTAATCATATTTTACATTAATACTAAAAACTTATCCTCAGAGCATGGAAATAAAAGCTCATGTAAGAACAAAGTATACAAAATAAACTGCTTTTTATATTCCCTTAAAAAATAATAATCTATTTATTTTAATCAATTTTTTTTAATGTTTTTATTTTATTTTTCAACAAATAAAGTGCAGTTCTATTAAGAATCATTGTAAGTTTGCTATGAAATATGAAGCTCACAAAATAAGACAAATTAATTTATTTATTTTATATGTGGTTTCAAAATTGTTTCATGTGGTCTGCATTTACATTTGAACATTCATACACATGGAATATATTGTTAGAACTATTTTCACACACATAATTAAAATGTCTTTTATTTATTTATTCAAAGCAAACACTTGGAATTAGAGGTTTTTATTAATTCAAATAGAAGTTGAAAAGTAGGAGATAAAAAAAGTGGGAGATAAATAAAATTTACAAAATCTTTTGAATTTGTACATTTGGACAATATTTTGGACAACTCCTTGATTATTGAATGTAGTGGCACATTGAATGCACTCGACTAGATTTAAAACTTTAATAATTATTTAACTTCTTAACCTATTTGATTAAAACATTTCCAATAAAGGATTTCATTAACTTTCAGTAGTGTTCAAGTAGAAGACTATAGCAATTATTTAATATTATGTTAATTTTCAGATAGCTATATATACAATCAATGATGCAGAACAAAAAACACTTACAAATGAAAAAAAAAAGTAATAATGCTTGAAATGTGCCAGAAAAGTGATTTACTGCAAGTGTATTGAGATGTCGAATGATGGGTCTTATATCAAAGTGTATAACTAAAGTACAAACACAATGAAACGCCTAAAAGTTTAAATGATTATATTCCACAATTACTTTGTTATAAAGTTTCAATAAAATCTATTGAAAGGAAAGAAAATTATTGGAGTTTTTAAATCAGGAGTGCCACGCTGTTTATTAAAAGTGCCATCTTGTAAATAAAATTCACTTACAATAGAAAATATTATATTAACTGTTTAAATGATTTTTCCTATAATTCTTTTTCTCTAATATACGAGTCCAAACTTGATTGATCTTGAGATTCTTTGAATTAATTAAAGGCTTAAAGAAATTTTTTAAAAATGCCAGTAGAATTTAATATCAAAATATAATTTTTGAAAATAATTGCCTGAATTTGAGATGAGTTTTGATTATAATCATTATTCAATTTATTCTAATTTCTACTCTCATCTTTATCTTTCGAATGTCTACCAACACATGTCGTATGTCACAATGGTCTTAGTTATTAGTTTATAAAATACTTTGTGACATTCATTCAGAGGTAATTTGTTCAATCGTGACTGTACCTGAAAGTAGTTAGAGAATAACCAACATGATAATATAGAATCTGAACAGTCTACCTCCATAGATTAAATAAGAGGTTAAGTTTGGACTACTGAAAGATTACTGAGATCAAAGAGTGCATCTGCTAAAATGTGACGATAACCCTGAAGGTGAGAATAGAAGTCCAAATAAATTGAATAATGATAATAATTTTCTAAATTTTATTTTAATTTTAATTTTTAAAACTTAGATTTTGTTTTACTTTTTTGTGCTAAATTTTTATAAAAAAGCAAATAAAAGTTTTATCAATGATTCTTCAATTGATATTTTAACTTTTTTTCCTCTCATAATAATAATAATAATAATAATAATAATAATAATAGAATTTGTTTAGTTTACTAATTTCTTCATTTTATTTTTCCATTTTTAATTTCAGGATCTCCAGCAGTAGATCAGGAAAACTTTATCTACACACTGATATCCGGCTGATTTTTGCCAGGGATAAATTTGAATATGATGCACGTGTAGCAAATTATGAATTACGATCTTTTACAGAAGGACCAAAAAATCCAAAATTTTCACCAAAAAGGTGATGATAGGAGAAAATAGGAAATATTTAAAAAAATTTTTTTTTTCTTTCTTTCTTTTTTTTTGAATATTTTTATTTATTTAAAAACAAAACAAAAGATTATTATAAAGAATTATTAAAGCATCCAGAGAATTAAGAGAACCAAAATTGGTTGTCTTCATTCGTATTTCTAGAAATTTTTTTTTTGATTTTTGAAAAGTGGATGGAAAATAAGGAAAAAAGTTTGATCATGAAAACAAATTAAATGAATAATTGGAAAGAAAGATTTTTCTATTTTTTTTTTTATTTTTTTTGTGATTCAAACTCATTAGACTTTGAAACTTGCTTCTTTTTTTTTTCCTCTTGTAAAGAATATTTTTAATTTTTTAATTTGCAAATAGATTCAATGTAGATTGATCCTTCTTAAAATGTAGAGTTATCCTTCAGTGTAAAATGAACAAAAGATATAAATTACCATTACATGATTGACAAAGGTCAGTACTATTGAGAGTTTTACAGACTATGAATAACATTTTTCTTTCAAATCTGAACATTCTCTTGGCTTTTATTTTCTTTTTATTCAAAAGAAGAAAGTAAATTCTCTAATAATTATCATGATTTTGAAATTAAAATTAATGAATAGCAAGTTTGAAAGTCAAATGAAATCAAATCACAATTAAAACTCGAAAAATATTTTCTTTCTGTTCAAATTG
>JAUZSX010101268.1:0-18343 GCA_034780655.1 Idiosepius hallami
CTTAGTTATTTAATGCTGTAACAAGAATATTTTTAATAATAGTATGTTATCACTAAGGCTGTGACAATATTCTTTTATAAAAGAATAGGCTTGTCACATCCTTAGTTATTTAATGCTGTAACAAGAATATTTTTAATAATAGTATGTTATCACTAAGGCTGTGACAATATTCTTTTACTAAAGAATAGGCTTGTCACATCCCTAGTTAAGGCCGTGACAAGAATATTTTTAATAAAAGTATGTTATCATTAGGGCTTTTTTAAAAGAATATGCCTGTCACATCACATGTTATTAGGTCTGTGATAAGAATAATTTTTAATAAAAGCATATGATCAAAGTTCTACTAATAAGTAAAGAATTAAAAGAAATGATAAAATCACAAAATAGTAAAGAGTGCGAGAAGAATAATCTTAAATAAAAGCATATTATCATAGCCCTGAAAAAAGGAATTAAAGGAAATGGTAAGATTGCAATATTGTCAAGTCTGTAATATGAAATAAAAGCAAGTTGTTATGACCGAACTGGTATTGGTCTATATTTGCACCCTTGAGTGCTGATAATGTATAGAATTGTATAGGTATTTATGCATATTGGGACCCCAGGGTGAGTATATGATGTATTACTGATTGTTTTTTGCAAGTTGAATAATAATTTACCTAAAATGAAATTCTATTCAAAATTAAGACATTTTTTTGTAGAAATAGTTCCAGTCCTAATTACACAAATATGGAGAATACATGTGGAAGCAAGTAGGGTGAATTGGCACTAGGGGATCATTAGTAAAAGGTTGGACTCTGGAATCATATTACACAAGTTCAAATCTCAGTCAAAACCATTGCCTTTACCTTCAGTTGCCACAGGCAGATGGGGGTCATTAAACTGGGAAAGCAACTCATCTAGGTGAAGGGCAACATTGAGTGCAAAAAGTCCAGTTAAATATACAGCATATAAATTTTAAATATACAGCATATAAAAATGGCCTTGTGACTAACTTTGGTTGGTGCTCAATTGAGCAATAGTTCAAGTAAATATAAAATAGAAGCAGATAGAAAAACAACATCATCTTCCATTGCCAACTCCACCCTTATCTATTGGCATAATATGAGAGAAAAGTATTATGGGATATTCTTTACATTCTTCCAACAAATTACCAAAATTAGGGATGGTCGCCTAACTTCCTTTTTTCGACATTTCTCCCACACAAAATAAGACAAACCTTTAACAAGGTTTTAATCTAATGGTAACATGACCCTTGACCTTAGATTTCTGGGTTTTATCTTTATCAACAATAAATGTGTTAATCTAATCTGGTCTTCTTCGACTGAGTCAGAATAATTATCAAAAGTGCCACATGAAATTGTTCCAAATAGCAAATGATTTCACTCTTTGTATTAAAGATACAGTGAGGATGTTGTTTAATGAATAAGAAAAGTGCTCAATACTTTAGTAGAGCCTTATAAATGTTGAGTAGTATTCTCTACCCGGGTTTCACCATTAGGATATATGGGTTTTAAAACAAACAGGAGTTTACAAATTTAAGGTATTCTCCTGACAATCCTGACAGTTAATTCCGGGTAGAGAATACTATTTAATGTGTGTGTGTGTGTGTGTGTGTGTGTGGATGTGTGTGTGTGGGTGTGTAGATAAATCTTCGTGTAGAAGATAAGTACAAAAGTACAAAGAAACACACAGCAATATTTTTGTTTCTCTTGTTCCATGGAAACAAAGAGAAAACAAAAACAAAATAAAAAAGAAATAAAACTATAAATGATATTAAAATAAACAATAGAAAGAAAAGAAAAAAAAAAATCCTCCCACACAAAATCCTGGCTTTTTAGAATTATTTGCAGAATTTATATTTTACAAAAATGAAAAAAATTACAAAGAACCAAAAACAAAAAAAAAACAACCAAAAAAACAAAGCCTAAATAATTGATCTACAAAACAATTTAGTTTTGAATTACAAATCAAACTAAAAGATTAATGGAAAAATGTTAGAGGACTCCTCCTTCAGTCATGACTGACCATAGGCTAAACAGCCATCTATAGTTGTTTTTTACCCAGGCTATGTGATAGGGAAAGCAGGTTGTTGCCCATGCAGCTTGCTCCCTTCTTTTCACCATGCTGGATTGCCCAAAGGAACAACAGGAGCTTGTAGCGTTATGGTGGAACCTTAATCTTTTACATGTTGTGTAGTCACAGACAAACCATTTTAGAAAGTAAACCAACACCAGACGTTAGAAGAAAATATTCGTTGTTTTTATTTCATGATGGAAAATGCACAACCACAGGGACATACACACAGCAGCAATTTTTGTCATGCGGGAGAGAGCGAGAGAGCGAGGTAGAAAGCATTGGTGATTGTCCATTTCTTGATGGGTCATTGGTTGTCATGTTTTGACAGTCAGTCTTGACTACCCTTCTCAGCTGGAAAATGTCTCTCTCTTCCCTGATATTTTTTACGGGTTTTGTTTATATAAGCTCCTGACACTTACTTGTCTTGTATGTCAGCTAGTTGTAAATGCTGAGTCATCGTTAAAATTCTAATGGTACGTAATCATTCAAAACCCACTTGGTACAATCGCATTACTTTACAATATACCATATTTTTATATACTGGTCATTTAATGCCGGAAACTCTTTTCCTGCATTAATATATTACAGGCTGATAAAATTGGAGGCCTGACAAGGTTGCAGGTATTTTTATCATGACACTATCACTTGATGTCTGCCTAACCAAAGACTAAGGGTGCCTCTACCCAGTTGTTAAACTGCGTTCGCAGATATCAACCTGGGTATTTTCCGCTCTGACGCAAAAGAAAATGTTAATGGTTCGAAATATTAAGCTTCAGGATCAATAACAGTGGTGATAACAAAATATCATTTTAGCTATAAAATATCTTTAAATAAAAGCTTTAAATGGATGAATTTTACAATATATTCTGTCTATATAAATATCAATATTTAAATAGATATGTGCGAACATCTTTGTTTACCATTTAATAGTAATTGAAGAGTAAAAAAAGAGAAAATGGGTGAATATACAAGATGTCTCAAAATAAATAGAACCCATAAAATTGCTGTTAATTATGTTGATTTTAACTCTACAGCTTTAGATTTTTCAGATTTGATATCAGTTATAAATAACAATTATTATTTTAAAACCTTATGGCTTGGCAACTAGCAGAAAAAGTGTTTTGCATAATGACTTATAAAATCTTATAAGGCTTTTCAAACATACTTCAACAGGAAGTTTAATTTCAACACTTATCCTGGAAAATAAACTTTAAAATCAAGGCACCAAAATTTGTTATGTAATCTCGGAGAAAATGTTAATATTTTAAGCATATTTTGTTTTAGTAATAAAGAGTAATCAAATTAATGGGTTTCATTTATTTTGGGACACCCTGTTATTTTTACAGTTGTATAGAGACTAAGTCTTATAACACTGTTCTAACACGATTCCACATTATTTAGGATAGTTGGAGAATAAAACATTTATCTATAAATAAACCTTAAAAATCTAGTTAAAGGCACCAAAACTTTAGGACTCAATTGTTATTATGTTAGTTTTGAAAAATGTTCTAACATTTTTAGCGTATTTTCTTTTAGTAATAAATGGTAATCAAATTAATGGGTTTTATTTATTTTGGGACACCCTGTATTAACAAAAAAAAAATATACTTATTTGCCTCTTAGAAAGGAGTTAATCAAAACCTAGCTGCCATAGGCAGATGGGGCTTGCTAATTCATGAAAGTATCTCATCTATGTGAAAGGCAACACTTATAACAAAAGCCCAAGAAAACATCACTGTTTTGTGGGCCTTATTACAGCAAAGAAGCTATGAGATGGGAACTCTGACTCCAAATCCCCTTTCAGTATTCCTTCAGAAAAAAAAAAAAATTGCCTGCTAACCACCGGAGCAGGCAAATCCCCCCCCCGCCAAATAAAACTTTTGAAATCGACTCAAGGAGTCGGCTCTATGCTCACCGAGCAAGAGAATTAAATAAAATACAAATAACCTAGGTAGAATATTAGTACAACTTTAATTTGTTTGTTTAGTATTTAATGGCATATCAACCTTTTTAGGTCATCTTAATGCCGAGAACAATTACTAATGATAAACATTATTTTTATACACACATAGTTTCATTTAATAACACAAGTTGGACTATTTAATCCATATCCCTGAGGAAAGATTGGGATTCATACCTTTCCCAAGGGTTTAGTCGACATGTCAACGTAGATGGAACAACTTGAATTCAAACCCAATGGTTCTGAAGTCCAACTGCCAATCCACTGGGCTATATCGACCGCCCCAGGTAGAACAAATTTAAGAATAACAATAAAAATATTAGGTCTAATAATATAATATCTATGAATGTGTGTATGTGTGTGTGTGCACAGCTTATTTTATCGTAAAAACATTCAATCTAAACGGAACAGTGTTTGTTTGTTTGCTGTTTGAGGCAAGAAGCAAAAAGCTGTTGTTGCCTGAAGAGCAAGGCCATTGCAGAAGAGTTCTTAAGATGAAACATACTTATAGCCATTGTCACCAACTCTGCTTCTCTAAGACGTTTTCATTGGCTGAGAATTATGCTCTCCACAAGTTGCCATGGCAACTATTTTTAAGGTTTCTAAGAGAACAAGACACTCTTTTTTGTTTCAAACAAATAACTAGGTCAAACAGCTGCAAGATTTTTACCTCAAATATTTGCAGCAGGTTTTTCTCCAGAAATTTCTCAACCTGCATTTTTTTTTTGCATTCAGGAAAGGACGAGAAAAATTCTCAAGTTTCTACTGCCGTTCGTCATTCAGAAAGATTCTAAATTCTGAGAAAAATTTTAAAACCATTTTTTTTCTCCTTTTGTTAATTAATTGTTAAAAGAAAACATATTTATATTTTTAACCACATTAGTAGAGCAGGGCTGGGAATGAAGTATTTCACACCTTTGACTATGGTATGTTGCCCTTCACCTAGATGAGTTACTATCCTGAGTTAATGAGCCTCATCTGCCAAAGACAACTTGAGGTAAAGGCAATGGTTTAAACTGAGATTTGAACTTGCGTAATACAATTTCAGAGCCTTTTACCAATGCTCCATGTTGGCTGCCCATATATTGTGGATATGTATTCCGTAATAATATATATATATATTTAGACAAGACTCGTTGGACTCGACAGATGTACTACTCTGGAGCAACTTTCTATGAATCCCTTCTATTCGTCTTATTGTCTGTTTCAGTCAAAACCATTATTCTCACTTTAGCAGCCTCAGGCAGATTAAGCTCGTTAACTCGGGGGAGCATCTCATCTAGGTGAAGGGCAACACTGAATTTAAAAAGCCCGGGTAAGAGTACGTAAAAATGGCCTTGTGCTAAACTTGGGTTGGTGCTCTCCTAGTAAATACAATATCCTCATCTAGGTGAATGGTAATACCGAATGTAAAAATCTATTTAAAAAACAAAAAAAAACAATGATAATTTGATTAAATTAAACGCTTATTGAGGACCATTATTGAATGCCATTGTAAATTGAAGAAAAGAATTAATTTGTTCATGAACATGACCCATCAGAATTGGCCTTATGCCAGACTTAGTTGAATGCAAGAAAAATCAATATTGAATTCCAAGCAACAAACGGTAGATTTATCCTGCCAGAAAGTTCATTTAAGATTGGGAGCTCTGAAAAAATTGGCCTTTTGCCAGTGAGGCTATGCCCAAATTGATCAATTAGAGTAAGATGTATGTGTGAGGAGGGATGAAAGAGGAAGTATTTTTATTTGGCTGCATAAATCGTAACCAAGTCCCCTGTAGAGTTCATGGATGTAAGGCACTTGGTTCAAACACCCTTTTATTTTCTCTTTATCTTTTTGGAAGTCTGCCATACGTTGTTTCCAATTTTATTCTTTAAGATCAACAAAACCACGATTTGTTGTAAATGACCAGAGAAAAAAATATCACTTATGACAATTATCTGATTAACCCTGGTAAGATATGAAAATCCAGTTTAATAATGGGGTTTGTGTAACGAGAAATTCTGCCCGAATTTTCTTCCACTGTCAAAAACACGACACAAAAATAAATAACAACAACATTCCATTGTTAAGAACAATAAACATATATTAAACGAATAAATGGGAACACATTTACATTATACATGGCTTGTAACGATAGTCAACATAAACAGTTGAGACAGTCACAGACAGTTAGAAAGAGTTCAACAACAGAGCCCACAGAGGTTCATACAAACGAAACAAACAACTTCAATTGTACAGTTTAGTGGCCTCATCTCACCACTTCGTCCACAGAACAAATCAATTTCCTTGACGACCCATGGGACTGCCCACCACCGGCATTCTATCTCCCTTTTACACGCCCACGATCTGTCTCGTCACCACGTGGAGATGTCTCCATCTGCCGGTCCTCAGCATGCTCGCTGTTTTCTAGCGACACGGTGTTCTCTGAGTCTTTTCCCTTCTCTTCTTCCGACTTCACGACCCTCAAATAATAACACCACAGTCTGATGATAGTTTTTGAGAAAGCAAAAGCTTGCTTGATTTTAACAAGAGAGATGGAAGATTCAATATGGCTGCAAAAATCACATGACATCATGAATTGTCCTAAGGATATAGATGATATAGCTTAGATAATCAGAGAGAGCAATCTGCATGTTATAAGAGATTCTTAGTTAATACTGCCTCAATCTAAGAGATAAAATCTCTAATGTTTAGGTTTAAATAATTAGAAAATATAATAAATTACATCATTGTGTTTTCTTGTAGATATTTTCAATTATCAGAGAGGCTTTGATAATATTCTTTTATTAAAGAATATGCTTGTCACATCCCGAGTGAGGCCTGTGACAAGATTCTTTAATAAAAGCATCTTTTCACACCCCAACTACAGAATTAAAAGAAATGGTAAAATTGCACGGAAAGTAATGACAAGAGTATTCTTTAATAGAAGCATCAAAACCCTAATAAGTGAAGAATTAAAAGAAATGGTGAAATCACAAAATAGTCAATGTATATTAGTTAAGTGTAGACACAAAGGCTGTTGACTCCGTGTAAAAGCTTAACTAATATACATTTGTATATAGAGAGAGTCAGAGATAGATAACATATTTAAAATTGAGTTTTATTTAATCCTAATAATTATTTTGGTAATTTTTGGCATTAAGCTAAGGAGCTTTGCAGCCTCTAAGTAACTAAGTAAATATTAATGGTCTGATTTTTTTTTTAAATATTGTAGGAGAAGCTTCTACAAAGAAGTTTGGTTGGATAAATCTAGTCATGATGATCTTGATAAGGATGAGGACAATAGTCGAAAAGATAGTTGCTCAAATTAGTAAGACATTGGTTAGAGAATATGATTCCAAAGTCCAAACCCTTACCATTCATCCAGGGTCATTTGTGTGATAGGAAGGAGGATGAAGAAAAATATAATCAATAAAGAAATGGACAGGTCAAAAAGGTCAGAGGGGTTTTGTACAGTGAAAACAAGTTGGGAGCCCTTAATCCATGACTGGGATTAATGCGGATTATTTCTTTTGGTTCCTGTGCCATTGTCTTTCGTAAAAAGGCTGAACCTCAATAAAATGAATTCATTTGTAGAGGTTGTTTATCCAAAATAACAGCAGTGTTGAAAATCCAATAATGGTATTATTATATAGCACTTAATAGCAGTAGCAGCAACTGTGGTCATAAGAGTAGTAGTAGTAGTAGTGGAAATGTTAGTAAGTAAATCCAACAGCAGTAATTTCCGTAGTCACGTCTGTTAGTTCAGGATTTGATCAACTGAGAAAATCTGTCAAGTCAGGGTTCTTGAATAGAAGAGTTATCTTCATTCTGCTTTGTGATTGGTCAGGTTTAATTTACCCTCTGTATTTAAATGGAATTGTCCAATCTCTGTGCTTATACCCTACACTGGTTATTATGCCAAAAAAATAATGCAACAAATTTCAATTGTTCCTAAAGTACTTTTCGATTTCCAAGCATTTCTTTAATGTTTATCTTTTATTTCTTGAATATCCATGTTTCATTGTTAATGGTCTACTGAGACCACTTGTGTATAAGCACAGAGATTGGACCATTCCATTTAATAAAGAGGGTAAATTCAACCCAACCAATCACAGAGCAGAAAGGAGACAACTTTTCTATATAAGAACCCTAACTTAACAGATTTTCTCACTTAACAAAGTCCTGGACTAGATTAAATTTACTGCTGCTAGATGTACTAACTACTTTCACCACCATAACCATTACTGCTACCACCACCACCACCACTATTACTAATACTATTACCACTGTTGCTGCTACTGCTAATAAATGCTACTTAATAATATCAATATTGGAATTTAATACTGCTGTTATTTTGGATAAATTACCACTACAACTGAATTCACTCTAAAGTATTTTAATACTGTTATTTTGGATAAATTACTACTACAATTGAATACATTTTACTGAGGTTCAACCTTTTCAACAAAGATAATGACACAGGACCCAAGAATTGCCTCTTTTTTTGTTTTGCATGGCATTCATCTCTACAGAAATTAAGATGTAAATTTGGATGACTTGAAGAGGTTCTCTGTATTTTTTTTAAAGGAAAGAATCTTTTTACTCAACACCCTGTGTTTATATTCGATAGGATAAATTGAAAAAAAAGAAAAGGAAATATTCAATAAAAAATTAAAGATTTTTCTCAGTTTGTTATTACAGAAATGGTTTTGTCATGTTGGAGAGAATCGGGAATGTCAACAAGGGTTTAGGGTTAGGGAAGAAGAAGGAGGAGGAGGAGAAGAAGAGGAAGAAGAGGAAGAAGAAAAAGAAGAAAAGGGAGAAGAAGAAGAAGGTATGAGAAGAAGAAGAGGAAAAAGGAGAAGGAGAAGAAAAAGGAAAAGAAGAAGAGGAAGAAGAAGAAGAGAGTAATTATTAAAGATTAGAGTAAAATAAGATGGGTTGGAGAGTATAATTATTTTCTTGTTTTCAATTAGGAATTCATTTGAGAAATAATAATAGGGTTTTAGTTTTAGAATTTCAAAGGAATTGGTAAAGCTATTCTAAAAATGGAGAGAGAGAGTGTGTGTGTGTGTGTGTGAGAGAGAGAGAGTAGGAGAGAGAGAGAGATAGAGAAAAATTTGTACACAAAATTTATATACATAAAATCTAAAAAATTTATATACATATAATACAATATCTACAGGGTTACAGGTTCTCAATTACAGAAACAATATTACAAAACCAATCCACTCTAAAAAACACACAACTATTTTTTTTGTTTTGATTGTTATATTTAGAAAGCTTTGAAGCAAACTCTTCAAAATAATCTATCATATCAATTTCAAGTTTTCTACATGAATATCTTGTAAAAACTTACAAGTTAAATAAAAAAAAAACATAACAAAAACCATTCAACCAAACTATGTACTTTTCATTCCAATAGCAATTGCAACGTAAGTGATCATTAGGGCTGTTACAATATGCTTTTTGTGGTTGTAAATGTACCTTTGGCTGCTATAAGAAGGGGTGGGGAGAAACCGGAAAAATGCAAATGGCAGCACCCATGTTTTGGTCTCATCCTGATTAGGCAAAGTCCGTTGTTTGTATGCAATTGAGGGAGTACTTATCTGGACAGGTCGTTTAGCGAATAGGGTCAGTTCAGTCAGTTTGAGAACTTGCTGCTTATTATTTGCGTTGTTGCATTTTGTTCCACAACACTCATGTCAGTTAGACCTTCCAGTTTACACTTTTATTAAAAAATAGTCTTGTTACATGCTTAATAACTAGGGCTGCGCCAAGAATCTGACAATTTTGGCATTATTCTCAAAAATGGGTTTGTACATATAATGAAGAATCATCATCCTAAAGAATTACAAAAAAATGAATAAATAGCGGTGAAAGAAAAATTCTTTTTTTTTAGAGAAAACATATTTGGTATAATAACACCGTTCAAATGCTTTCAGAAATCCCAAAGTGATTAAAATTCTTGGAGTGATTAAGTGTCCACGTGATGAAAAAACATGTGATTAAAACTCTTATGATTAATATTCCGTGATTATTAGTCAGGTGATGAAACGCCGAGTGATTAAATGTCCGTACACCGAAATAAATATCAAGTTACAAGAAGTGACCAAAAGTAGAGTTGCTTTTACACAAAAAGAAAATACGATGGTGATGGATGGATGCATATTGCATTGGGCCTATTAAACCTTTCGACCCTAATGGGCCGATATATCGGCCTAAGAAATCTAAGGCAAAAATAGACACACCAAAACTTCGACCCTAATAGGGTCCTTAAATAGAAACAGCTCTGAGTGACGAGTTGTTAGTTTTGTTAAGTCAGGGTCCAAAGATTAAGACCGAAATATTGGTGTTAGTGTGTCTTTTTTGCCTTAAATCGCCAGGGTCTATATTATTGGATCTTTAGGGTTTAAAGGGTTAAAAAATTATTTCTCTGGGCTGCTGTGGCAGCAGACTGCCCCACCTAATCTGTAGCAAATTGTAAACATTGATTTAGTTTTCAAGTCCTCAAAATTTTTCACATCAAAAATACTAATAGATGATTATTATTGTATAATTACAAACTCTCATTCAGGTTTTGTTCATTGTTGATAGACAATAGACTGCTGAACAAATGATATGAATTCCTATGAACAAGACTTTAAAGTCAAATTTATCAAAACATTTTTATGTTAAAACGAACGCCAAAAAATAAAATGGCTTCATTTTTGTCGTCTGCTTCATTGAATAAAATAATAAATATAAATGGAAAAATATAAACAAGGAAGAAGAATTCCCCCAGATTTGGATTAAATACAGCATATATTGTGTTACTGTTATTTAAAAAACTGTGTGGAGTGTGGACGCATACTTTGGTGCACAAAAGTAGCCAGTCAGCAGCATGCACCTCACATATATATTCTCACCACACCACACACACACACCGGTCAGTCAAAGAGCACTCACACCCTTTTCTTGTAATAATTGACCCCGAAAATTGAACTCAATAAAATGGAAAGAAAACTGAAACTGATCAAGAAGGGGAGCTTAGCTTTGCAGTTGCTGAATGGGATACTGGAAGTGCCAGAGGAGACTTGCTGTCATTCTGCCTTCAGGAATCACTACCGGGCGTTGGTAGGGTAGAGTGGGAAGACTCTGCTAACGATGGGGAGTACGAAAAGTGGACGCAAAAAACAGTAAAAAACCAAGGTGATGTTGGCGCAGTCGCCTCATTTTTTAACAATATAGTTTGATTGGGTTGGGACAGAACCTACTGGAAACCAGGAGACTTGTTGTCACTCTGATTCCTGCAAAAAACGGTAAATTTATAGTTTAGACGTGAAATCACTAGTACAAAAAAATTGTTTTGTTTTTCTTATGGAATTTCTTAACGAGGCTTTCTTTACGAATCTACCAAAAATCAAACCCCAACCCTAACACCAACCCTAATCCAAACACCCACCGACTCAATACTATTTGCTACCCACAAATCAAACCTAACAGCAAACAGCATCCCTCAGAATCCTTCCCTTTAGAAAAAAAAACATTAATACCTTCGGGAAAAAATGATTTCCGACAGAAAAGAAACACGGAGCTTTTGCAGAACAAGCTAATGGAGAAATTTGGCCGAACCCAAACTTAAACACTAACCCTAACCCTAGCCAATCAAATTACTGTCTTACAACCGGTGCAAAGTTCCCAAGCAAAAAAAAATTCGCCATTTGCTTGTTCTGCAAAAGCGCCAGAAATACGACAGTATGTTGTATGTGCATTAAGGATTTCATAGAGCAGTCAGTATCCCTCTGCTTGATTTCATGCTTAAACTATAAAAATTCAAAAGGTTGATATGCCATAAAACATAAACAAACGAAACCGTATTTGGGAAGACTTTTTAAAATGTTTGCCAAAGATAGACAAACAAATTAGAAATGCTTTTTTCGGAATCCTTGGGATGAGGCTTCTTGAAGATTTGTACAAACAACTATTCAGACTGTTGTCCTCATCCTTATCATTACTATATTCACAAATCTTCGGTCGATTAACCTTTCAGCCTTCTTCCCTTGGATGCACAGTGCAACGGATAAAGGCGTTGGAGTATCTACACTTCAAAAGTGAGCATCCAGCTGAAGGTTAAGGTTTCAATCCCACCCAAAGGCAGTAATCACAAAATTCCTATCGAAGGCATGGTTAACAGAACAAGAGTAGGCTATGCTACCCCCGTAGTTTGAATAAAAGGGTTGAGTTCGGAATTATGTAATTCCCGATTACGAAAAGAAGGTTCCCGAGATCGATCACCTGAAGAAGGCCGAAGGGTTAATCGACCGAAACGTTGTGCGTTGTGAATATAGAAAAATAAGGATGAGGACAACAATCCGAATAATAGTTGTACACATACAAATTAGAGTACGCGATTCGAGGTCGAATCCAAGTCGTTTCATTTGTGTTTATAATAATTGAACTAATATTAACCCCCTCCCCCCAAAAAAGGTAACTGGTTACTGGGGGCTCAAGAGGCAGGTGATTGATTATTGGCGCAAAATTCAATAATAATAATAATAATAATAATAATAATGGATACTTACTGAGTGTGTATTTTTTCCACTTTGAAAACATGGTTGTTTTTTAATCAGATGGCGATTAAATAAATCCGTTGAAAAAGGAAAGGAAAAAAAATTGAAGGGGTATAAAAAAAAAGGATGGAAAAAGAAAATCCTTGGAATATCGATGAGGAAGATGAGAAGAAGAATAATCGATGGAGACGCCAGTTTGGAATAAGAATCGATCAGGAGGAAAAAGACGAAAAAGAAAATAAGTAAATGAAACCATGGGGAGAGAGGGAGAGGGGGGAAAAGGTAAGGATTTGTTGGAATTGAAATTAAAGGAAGGAAAAAAAAAAAGAGTTTGTTTTCCCTTTTGAAAAATTCTCCTCCAGTCTCCTTAATCTTTAAAACTCAAAATAAAAATATAAAAATGGTAAAGGCTTTCCTCCGGTCTCAGTTATCTTCGGAATCCAAAACAAAAATATAATGGTAAAGATAAAGGTTTCGTAACTAAGATGACTGATAAACGATACGAATAATTCCAGATTTTCTGGTTGTCATCGAGAAATTAAAGAAAGAAAACAAAACTTTTCTTTCAAAAGATGAAATGATTAATTTTTTTTTTCAACAAACAACAAAGAAGAAAGGGTGTTTTTCAATGTTTTTTAAAGTTATAAAAGACAAATTCCAATTTTAAGGAAATTTTGCATAAGCTTTTGTTTTATTTTTTAAACAGTAGATTTATTTAAAAAGGGCCACGAAAAATGATTGAGTTGATTTAAGTTGTTATTATTAATATTATTATTTAACAAGTTAATTTTTTAAAGAAAAGTAATAATAAAAATGAAAGACAATTAACTCTTTGAATCCTGCCCGACTTAGCAAAATTACCAACTCGTCAACTCAAGGAGTCCTGTTCTCTTAGAAAACCATACTAAGGCCGAAATATCGATGTGTCTTCCATTGCCTAAGGTTGTCAGAGCCGATATATCGTCCCTATAGGTTCAAAGAATTTTTTAAATATGATTTTTCTTGATTTTAATAATTTTGATAACAGCGATGTGTTTAATAAACGACAGTGCTGTCAGTGCAGTAGTTTGTTTCTTGTCCCATAACTTTTTTTTTATGGTCATCATTAAAAAAAATCAATGATAATATTTTATAGGAAAAGTTAAAAATGATAAAAAAAAGTTTAGATAAAATCTTTGAAAACAAAATGTAAGATTTTCAACAAATTCCCCCCCTTTTTTTTTTCTCTATCTTTGGACTTTGGGCCTTGAATTAGCAACAAGCAACATTGCCAAATAGCCACTCAGAGGACCATATTAGGGCCATAAAATTAATGTGCCTTTTTTTTGCCTTAGGTCACCAGGCAGGACCGGTATATCGGCCTTTATGGTCTAAAGTATTAAGGGACATCAACCAACCAACTAAACCAAACGAAACATGATCAGGGAATTTCACACATATTGTCACATATGCACTGCAGTGCAGTGATGATGCACATACATCAAAATAAAAATTCATTTAAAAATCTTGACCTTTTTAAAAAGATTTTTAGATATGAATATTGTTTAAATTTTAATTTATATTTCTTCTAAAAAATCCCCATTAAAAAGGAAAACAGTTTTTTCCAGATTGTTTGTGCAATGTGTGTATATTATTGTTCAATGGTAATAATCAATAATTATCACAGAAATGCCATATTGATTTTTTTTAACAGATCGATAATCACTTATCACTTCTGGTCAATCAGAAAATATAACAAGTAAAAACACATGATTAAATGATCCAAATTGAATTAATGGGGAGGAAGGATTTATTTTCTCGCTTTAATAAAATACACAATTATTTTAAAGAATATGTTTGAATTTATTGTGCTTTTTTGTGCATTCGTTCATTATTCATCAATAAAAAAAATGCCGGGTTTTTTTTTGCAATTTTATTTTTCGATAATTATTTTCATGCTTCAAATTAAGTTGTTATAATAATGAATAATAAGTAAATCGAACTTTTGCACTAAAAAGAAAGCATTAAAAGAAAAATTTTCAATGCCAAATTTAAAAAAAAAAAAAAATGAAAACAAATTCAGAGGGATTAATTAATTTTTTTTTAGAATCTTAGAGGAAGAAAACAAAGCAAAACGTTACCGTAATTTGATTGCAATGATTAAAAAGGATTAAATTAAATCGCAAAGTACGATTCTTTGAAATGATGAAAATCCATCAGGTAATAATAATAATAATAATCCGATGAATTAAAGTAAGAAATGGTCCGTAAAAATGACATAGTTTTTAATCTTCTTCTTCACTCCTCTTTATTATTGTTTTATTTCCCTGATAACAAATTTTAAGAATTTGAACTGTACGAATTTGAATTTTCATATTAAGAATAAAATAATTAAACTGAACATTGAACAAGAATTTGAAGAAAAAAAGTGGTTAAAAAAGAAGGAAATTATGTTAAAAAATGAAAAGAATTGAAATTTTTTTTTTGAAGAATATTAATTCTTTTGCTTTTTGGTAAAGTAAAGCAAGAAAAGCTTTAAAATAAAGGAAGGCATTTACCACCACCGGTGGTGCTTCTTCTTGTAAGGGGTTTGTTGATTTTTGTCGATTATTCGGCCCCATTTCATTGAAAATAAATCCTGATTTTAGGCTCTCAGGGCGAAAAAGAAAAGGAAAAAAACGATAAATTCTGTCCAGAAAGAAAATTAAAATAACGTCCTAGTGCCACATCAGAAAAATGGAAAATAATAAATAAATAACTCTTATTTCAAAATACAATGATAAATATATATAAATTAAATCTAAATTCCTAAAAAAAAACAAAAATTTAGAAGATATCTACCAAGAAGGATCTTAAATAACCCATAGAGGTTGAGGTTGATAGGTAATAAAATATAATAAATTGTATAGAAAATATGAGATTTAAGAATGGGGAACCGGGAGCCCTGCACCGCACACCGGCGCACATCCACCGCTTCTTCTTCGCTCCCTCTTTCACTGATCGATAGCCGGTCCCTACCTCGCTTTGTATATGATTTCAACTAGTTTAAGGACCCTTTAAAACCCTCCAAACATTATTATTTGCACCTATGAAGAGGAAAACTAAAGAGAAAATGGACCGGGCCGCGTTCCTTTTTTCTTTCATTTTCTAAAAATTACTTTCTTCTCCGGTTGTTTGTTAAAAGAAAAAAAAAATGAATGAATTTTTCTTTCAGTGAATGTTGGGGTTTTTGAATGAAGAAATGATCAAGACTCGAGCAGCAGCAGAAATAATAATCCAAAATGATATCTTGCTGTTGTTGTTGCCATAAAAAAAGGGAAAATAAGTGATTTGCAGAATAGTGAAAAAAATCGTTTATTTTTAGTTGTCAGTTGTTGTATTAACTGTTCTTAGAATTAGTAGTTGTAGTGGTTATTTTTACTAGTGGTAGTGGTGATCTTAATTGATGAGGGGGGGGGTTGATGATTTTGGTGGTTAGTAATAGTAATCATAGTAGTAGTCAAAATTGTAATAACGATTGTAAATAAGATCTTCGAGTTGCAAGTGGTCGAAGGAAATATAATGAATGATAGCGGTTTTGGTTTAGCAGTAGTAAATAAAAGCTAGCAGTAGGCAAGCAGGGCAGGAGGGAGGACTGGCTACAGGTGAGGTGTGTGCCGGTTCGGTCGGTCGGTGGTGGTGGCGTGTGCGCCGACCCGGGATGGAAACTGAAAATGATGAAGGGGACAGACGACAAAAAAATGACACTAAACACTGAGTGAGGCCCCTCCGGAAGTGAGAGCGTGCTGCTGCTCAATGCTCTGCGTTTGTGGTTATAGTCCAATAAGGACAAATAGTTTCTTCTTTCATTTAAATAAAATGACCCTTCCTTCTTTCCTTCCTTCCCACCTCATGTAGAGAGATAGCTTCAGCTTCTTCTTCCCTTTCTGGGCAACAACTCCCGGCAACTCTTTTCCCACCCGGCCGGTCACTACCCACCCCCAGTTTTTTTTTTATTTGACACAGAAATAAAGTAATAACATTTTAGGAAAATTACAAGTACATTCACACCCAAAAATATTCCCGCCAAGGGAATATATTATTTTACATCACAAAAAAAAAAATAAATAAATAAATAAAAAATAAAACAAAGCATTAACAGCAATAGCAATTATAGTTAAAAAAGAAGAAAAAAGAAAGAAAGAAATCCATGCTATGTTTTTTTGGAATCCTTGGGATGAGGCTTGAAGGTTTGTACAACTATCATTCATTCATTCAGACTGTTGTCCTCATCCTTATCATTGCTATCACAATCCTTGGGATAAGGCTTTAAGATTTGTACAACTATTATTGGGACTGTTGTCCTCATCCTTATCATTGCTATATTCACTTTGTTTCATCTGATTAACCCTTCGGCCTTCTTCAGGTGATAGATTTCCGGGAACCTTCTTGTCGTAATCGGTAATTACCGAATTTTGAACTCAACCCTTTATTCAAACTACGGGGGTAGCCTGCTCTTGTTCTGTTAACCATGCCTTCTTTATGGGATTTTGTGATTACTGCCTTTGGGTGGGATTGAAACCTTAACCTTCAGCTGATGCTCACTTTTGAAGTGTAGCTACTCCAATGCCTTTATCTGTTTCGCCACGCGTCCAAGGGAAGGTTCCCGAGATCAATCACCTGAAGAAGGCCGAAGGGTTAATTGGCCAAAACGTTGTAAATATAGCAATGATAAGGATGAGGACAACAGTCCGAACAATAGTTGTACAAAAGCGCCTTAAAATGACCTAAAATTGTAAAAGTTTGTTTTGTGTTAAACGGCATATCAACCTTTTTAGGTCATTTTAAGGCGCTTTTGCAGAACAAGCAAATGGAGAAATATTTTTTTTTGCTCAGAAATTTGCACCGGTTATAAGACAGCAATTTGATTGATTAGGGTTAGGGTTTAGGTTTGGGTTTAGTTATTGGCCAAATTTCTCCATTTGCTTGTTCTGCAAAAGAACCCATTTTAATTCTTAGAACAATTACATTTTGATAAACATTATTTTATAAACACATAGTTTTTTTTATTAACACATAGCTGGAGGAAAGATGAAGATTCATACCTTTCTCAAGGGTATTAGTCAATATGTCAACGTAGATGGCACAACTTGGATTCAAACTTGCGTACTATGATTCAAAAGACCGACTGCCAATCCACTAGGCCACATCAACTACTGCCCCAATTGTAAAAGCATTTAAAACAAACATTTCTTTGTTTTGGCAAAACTAGTAAATAGATTAAAATGTAACTCTAGACATGGTTAGTTTTTATAGGCAAGTATGATACTGTACAACTGTGTACACTCATTGCCACTTGCCACCCTAGAAGGCCAAGGCAGCCCCACCCCAGGCAGTCAAGCACTGCAAGAGCTCAGCGGCACTCAGCAGCATTAGAATCATTGCTTTTTTGGTTTTTGCTTAAAAAAAATAAAAACTCTAAATAGTTTAAATTATTTCTTCTTTTCTGAAATTCATTAATTTTCTCTTTCCGCTCTCTCTTCCATATTTTTTCTAACCTTTGGACCCTAAACCACGCATATATCGGTCCCTTCTTGAATGTAATGGTTTTGACAGGGACTTGAACTCGCTTACTACGATTACAGAGTCCAAGCTTTTACCCTTGCAGTATGTTATATTTACTTGGTAAACACCAACCCAAGTTTGGCACAAGGCAATTTTTATGTGCTCTCATCCGAGCTTTTTACATTCAGTGTTACCCTTCACCTAGATGAGCTGCTCTCCCGAGTTAACGAGCCCCATCTGCCCGAG
>JAUZSX010101377.1:0-18339 GCA_034780655.1 Idiosepius hallami
TCAGAAATACTGAATTGACATTTGGGACAATTCCCTCCACATTTTGGCCAAGTTTCAGAAAAATCTACTTTTGTCATTTTCAGAAATACTGAATTGACATTTGGGACAATTCCCTCCACATTTTGGCCAAGTTTCAGAAAAATCTACTTTTGTCATTTTCAGAAATACTGAATTGACATTTGGGACAATTCCCTCCACATTTTGGCCAAGTTTCAGAAAAATCTACTTTTGTCATATTCAGAAATACTGAATTGACATTTGGGACAATTCCCTCCACATTTTGGCCATGTTTCAGAAAAATCTAATGAATGGATCAAAAGTTATGAAACAAAAAATGGACATATACTAAAAACTATCAATAACATATATTAACTAGCCTTATCTGTGCAATACAAACAAATAGCTACCAGAATAATATAAAAAAGTAAAGCATCTGATAAATACGAAGAAATTAAAGAATTTATATCTTCCCCAATGGGAATTGATCAGAGCAGTTGATATCTAAATTAACTTTTTACAATTGAAATTCTTATTTGACAAAGTGGAAATATATGCAAGAAAAGGAAGAGAAATTGTTAATAGAAATCCCAGAAAGTTGTTTTAAGAGCTTAAAACACCCTGTGGGTTGGGTACTTGGCTAGTACTCTTGTATTATTTTACATAAATCCTTGGTGTTTTTTTTTTTGTTTTGTTTTTAAGTTTGCCCCAGTCAGCAAGGCTTGACACAACCAACTGGCAAATGGCGATGCCTTCCAAAGAAACGAACCAAACGAAGGCAACAGGCAATCGGGTTATAAACGAAAAACCAAGCTGGCTTTTGATGAATGGTATTTCCAGCTAGGCTGCAAGTCCCTGTGGACACTTGATCAAGAGCTCATCATGTCACAGTGTAAACAAACAATCTTAAATACTTAAATCTTACTTCACTTTTTGGGCCCTGACTCAGAAACATAAAAAAGGGCCCCTGTGTGATGAGGCTTTTTTTTTTGGTGGTGGGTTTTTTTGATTTAAAAAAAAAATTTGTTGCGATGGGTGTGTGTGTGGGCTTTGCCAGCAACAATAAGGACTATGAAGATATCTAGCAGTGGTAACACATGGCAAACATCCTAGGAGAAACAGATCATTGCAAGATGTGCCAAAAGGGAGATACATATGTAGAAATCCAGTTGGATCTTTCAGTCTATCTTTCCTTCTTTCTTTCTTTCTATCAATCTATCTCTCTATCACCTCTGTCTACCTCTCTGTCTGTCTTTCTTTCTATCTATCTATCGCTTTATTACCTCTCTCTATCTGTCTGTCTTTCCTTCTATCTATTTATCTCTCTATCACCTCTCTGTTCTTCTGTCTTTCTTTCTATCTATCTCTCTGTCTGTCTTTCTTTCTATCTATTTTCTCTCTCTCTTTATCACTTTCTTCTTTCTCTTCTCTTTCCTCTCTTTCTTTGCCCTCTCTCTCTCTCCTCTATTTCTATACTCTTTCTTTCTTGGCTCCCTCTTTCTTTCTCGGTCTTTAATCTCTTTCTCTTGTCTTCTCTCTGTTTTTCTCTTTCTTTATCTTCTCTCTATTTCTATTATTCTCAATCTCTTTTCTCTCTTTCTCTCCCCCTTTCTTTCCCTTCTTATTCTCTTTTTGTTTCTATTCTCTCTCTTCTTTTATTCTCTTTCTGTTTTATTCTTTCTCTCTCTCTTTCCGTCTTCTCTCTCTCTTTCTTCTCTCTCACACTTTCTCTAACTCTGTCCTTTTCTCTTTCTCTTCTACCTTTTCTCTTCTTCTCTCCCTTTCTCTCTTCTTCTCTCACTCCCTCTTTCTTCTTCTTCTCTTTTCTCTCTCTTATTCTCTTTTTCTCTATTATTCTCCCACTCTCTCTTTCTTCTTCTCTCCCTTATTCTCCCACTCTTTCTTCTTCTCTCTTATTCTTCCACTCTCTCTTTCTTATTCTCTCCCTTCCTCTCTTCTCTCTTTTATTCTCCTTCACACTCTCTCTTTCTTCTTCTCTCCCTTCCTCTCTTCTCTCTTTTATTCTCCTTCACACTCTTTCTTTCTTCTTATTCTCTCTCTGTCTCCCTCCATAATCATCCAGATTCATGAAGGATGAAGACAAAAACATATATAAATTTTTCAATATGTACACTGAGTGACATACAGAAACCAAAAAAAGACAAAAAACAAAAAACAAAAAAAAATAAAAAAAACTTTTTCTCTAGATTTTAATAAAACTCCTAAACAAGTGGTGGGCCCAAAATAGAACATCTTGCTGCTGATGTCACCATTTGTGCTTGAAGCAGATTGTCGACTCCAATTTCACCAAAGATTTATGAGATAAAGTTAATATGAAAATATAGAAATTGAAATAAAAGATTTATTGGCCTGGTAGGGATGTACTTAGACTAGTTTCTGTTTCTGTTTTATGGTATATCAGCCTTTTTAGGTCATTTAATGCCAAAAACAATCATTGTATACAGTGTTTTTTTGGTATTAGTGTATTTTCGCACCCATGGGTGTTTATATGCAGTTTGAACTAACTATCACTAAAAATGGCACCCATGGGTGTTCAATATGCAGTATTACCGTTTTTTTTAAATAACACAATGTTCACTATTTAACCCATAGCTGGAAGGAATGTGGAGAATCATACCTTTCCCAAGAGTATTACTCCAATTATGAACACAAATGGAATGACTGAGATTTTAACTCATGAACTATGATTCCGTAGTCTGACTACCTACCCACTAGGTCAAATAGACTTTGCTGAAGACTAGTTCTCTCTATCTAGCTATTTGTCTTTCTTTCTTTCTATCTATCTACCTATCTATCTATCCATCTATCTACCTATCTATCTATCTACCTATCTATCTATCCATCAACCTATCACTTCTCTCTATCTAGCTATTTGTCTTTCTATCTTTCTATCTATCTAACTATCTATCCATCTACCTATCTATCTATCTATCAACCTATCTATCTATCTATCTACCTATCTATCTATCCATCAACCTATCACTTCTCTCTATTTAGCTATTTGTCTTTCTTTAAATATATCTATCTATCTATCTACCTATCACTTCTCTCTATTTAGCTATTTGTCTTTCTTTAAATCTATCTATCTATCTATCTATCTGCCTATCACTTCTCTCTATTTAGCTATTTGTCTTTCTTTAAATCTATCTATCTATCTATCTATCTATCTATCTATCTATCTATTGCTATATTTAAGACAGAAAATTTTGATAACAAGTGAATAGAAAAAAAAGAAAATTATTTTTACAAAATAACAATATCTTTGTTTTTCCTTTGGGGTCAACATCAAAGTCACTTTCTAAGAACAACATATTTATGTTAATATAATATGGGGTCAAAAAAGAAGATGATTATGATTTTCTTTTAAACTTCACTGAAACTTAAAACAGATTTTGTTTTATGAACTTTTAGAAATTGAGAATTTTTATACAACTTGACATCAACAAAACCTATTCAATTTTGAGGACTAGGAGTCTATTATTCTCAATCTCTTTTCCAATAGTTGGAGATTGCAAAAAATTCTATAACAACATGAAGATTAATCTAAGGTTGAACAGGTGAGGAGAGGTCTTCCTAAACCCCTATAACAACAGGAAGACTTATCTAAACTTGAATGGGTGAGGAGAGGTTTTCTTGCTCAACAGCAACATTTGAAATTGTAAAAACTCTAAGCCCGAACGGGTGAGTAGAAGTCTTCTTGCTAAACACCAACATTTGGAATTAACAACTGGAAGACTGATCTGAGCTCAAATGGGTGGAGAGAGGTCTTATTAAAACCCAATAACAACATGAAGCTCGAATGAGTCAAGAGAGGTTTTCTTGCTCAACGGCAACATTTAAAATTGTAAAAACTCTATAACAACCAGGAGACTGATCTAAGGCCAAACGGGTGAGGAGAGGTCTTCCTAAAACCCTATAACAACAGGAAAACTGATCTAAGCTCGAATAGGTCTTTATGCTCAACAGCAACATTTAAAATTGTAAAAAAACTCTATAACAAGGAAACTGATCTAAAGCTAAACAGGTAAAAAGAGGTCTTCCTAAATCCCTAAAACAAGAGGAAGACTGATCCAGACTTGAACGAGTGAGGAGAGGTCTTCTTGCTCAACAGCAACAGCACTAACACCACATTACCCACAATGCATCCCTTTCCCAAGAACCCAACATTGATTAAGATTATGAGAAAAGGCTGCTGACAACAAGGATATATCCATCACAGCCAATGAGAAGATGAAGGTGAGGGGTCAACTTCTAGTAACATTTCACACACACAACTCCCCGATGTCAGTCAAAACCTTCCCAAACTTTCTCATATAAACTTACAACTGGTTTTAAAAACTAATCACAGGACAGCCTGTCAGCATCTGAACAAATTAAGAAATAATTCCCCTCTCCCGTGCTTTAGGGAACGATACAGGGCATAATTTGATAGAAAAAGCTCCGCACCTGTGAGCTGAAATTAAAAATAGACTGATGGAATAAAGGTTGTAAAGTGAAGAAGAAAAATCTTATTCAATACAAAGCATTCAGATCCTTTAAGAAAGACACTGCTTGGCAATTTCCTGTGTTTTGTTAGAAAAACATTACATGGCCATCGCTTGTGTTTTTAGACAAAAAATGTTACATGGCCATTGCTTGTGTTTTTAGACAAAAAATGTTACATGGCCATTGCTTGCGTTTTTAGACAAAAAATGTTACATGGCCATTGCTTGTGTTTTTAGACAAAAAATATTAAATGGATATTGCTTGTGTTTTATTACAAAAAACAGTAACATGACAATTGCTTGTGTTTTTAGATAAAAACGTTACATGACCATTTCTTAGGTTTTTAGACGAAAACGTTACATGACCATTCCTTGTTGTAGGCATTAAATGACCAGTAAGGTTGATATGCCGTTATTTAAAACCAAATGAATGCCAAGAATAATCATTTTTGATAAGAGTCTTTTTTCTAATACTCTTCCATGTCAAAGAGCAATTAAATGACTATTTAACCCATACCTAGAGGGTTAATCTAAATGGTGAATGCAGTTGGACTAATGGGGTTTGGAGTCCTGTATAATATTAAGTTTCTGAAATCGAGGCCCTGAACCATTGTGCTATGGTGAATCCTTTTAGGTAAAAATAAGAAAAGATGAATTTCTGTTAAAGTTTAGCAATATCAAATCACCCAGACAAAGGTAATTACAAAAAAAGGAATTGTTGCAATATTCCAGGATTAGTATTTCATTTTATTACTAAAAAGATTGAATTTCATTTAAACATCCTGTTATTAATTTTTTTTTCTGCTGGTTAAAAGGAACAAAGTGCTAATATTTATTTAATTGGTTCAGCACCAACACAAGTTAGGCACAAGGCCATTTTTATATGCTCTATATATCTGGGCTTTTTGCATTCAGTGTTGTCCTTTACCTAGATGAGTTTATATTTACTTAGTTGAGCACCGGCACAAGGCCATTTTGACATGCTCTATATATATGGGCTTTTTGCATTTAGTGTTGTCCTTCACCTAGATGAGTTTATATTTACTTAGTTGAGCACCAACACAAGTTAGGCACAAGGCCATTTTTACATGCTCTATATACCTGGGCTTTTTGCATTCAGTGTTGGCCTTCACCTAGATGAGGATATATTTACATGGTCGAACATTAACCCAAGTTAGGCACAAGGCCATTTTTACATGCGCTACATACCTGGGTTTTTTGCATTCAGTGTTGCCCTTCACCTAGATGAGATGCTCTCCCAAGTTAAGGAGCTCCATCTACCCAAGGCAGCTGAAGGTGAATGTAATTGTTAAGACTGGGAATGGTAAGCACATACTACGATTCCAGAGTCCAAGCTTTTATCAATGTTCAACCTTTGCAGCCCATGACTGGTAGGGTATGACCACAAAAATTTGCACTATTCTTTTTATACCCAGGGATGAAAATAAACCAAGTAATCAGTTAACAGAAATTTATCTAAACTTTATTCTATAACCACCTTGACTAAAGTAAAATCTCTAGTTAATTTCTGATTGTCTTGCTCATAGAAATAACTTGCTTCATCTGAATTTACCAAATTTCTAGTAGTATAGACAGGCTCATCTTGCTTGAAAATATATTTACTTGGTGAGCACCAACCCTAGTTTGGCACAACTACACGACCGTTTTTACGTGCTCTTACCCGGGAATTTTACATTCTGTGTTACCCTTCACCTAGATGAGATGCTCTCTCGAGTTAATGAGTCCCATCTGCCCGAGGCTGCTAAGGTGAAAGTAATGGTTTTGACTTGGATTTGAACTCGCATAATACGATTCCAGAGCCCGAGCTTTTACCAATAATGCTCCACCGTCACTGCCCTAAAAATGTTGATATGCCGTTAAATACAAAACAAACGAACAAACAACAACAACAACAACACACACACACACGCGCGCGCGCACACACACACACACACACACACACACACACACACACACACACACACACACACACACACACACACAAGGTAGGCCAAATGTAGGTATGCAGTTAATTAAATTTTTTATATATCATTATATAAACCTTTTTATATGTTTTATAAATAACTTTTTGTCTTACTAGCTGCTGGTAAATAAGCATGGTTTTTAAATTTTGAGTTTATTCAAATAATTTATTTGATTAATCAATTTTAGTAATGGCAAATAATTTAAATGAAAAACAAAGAAAATGGATATCAAAGAAATAATGGAAGTATGAAAATGCTGAAGAGACAGTTCATACAATATGTTATGAGGAATGTTACAATGTTTGCGGAGGACATTTTTAGCAGTTAAGGGATTAAACAGTTTTTGTCTCATTTTAGCATTCTTAGAATTTAAAAACAATCCTACTTTTGGCCCACCCTGTATATATGTTGTTATGCACTCTTTATTTTGCATTCCCCTACTCTACAAGAATCTAAATCTAAAACCAATAGAGGCTCCTTTAAAATACTATTTCTTGAGGAAACACTATAAAATTTCTCATTGTCATTATAGATTCATTACTAGGCACTAAATTTTATACATTATACATCGTTTACAGGCAATCAAAGAAGAACTAAAAAATAAATAATCATTTTTGAATTAACACTCAGATAAAGTAGCATTTTAACTTTAATGAGTCCCTTTCGAAAAAAATCATCTCATAATCTTTGATTCTAAGCTGCGGCATCCGAAAGAAGAAGAATCACATGCTGGCATGAGAAGCGTGCCTGCAAAGAAAAGTGCACAGAACCAGCCTTGACCCCAGCCATGGCAAGGATACAGCGGGAACACATCTGCAGCAACTGTGGTAGGTCTTGTGGCTCTCGCATTGGTCTGCACAGCCACACCACTAACTGCAGCCTGTCAACTGTAACAGGACGCAGAAACCATGATCTCTCGAAATCGACAATGTCATAATAATAATAATAATAATAATAATCAAGTTTTACTAGTAAATCAGAGGAATAATTTTTTAAACTACCTCTAAAGTGCAAAATATATAAAAATTTTTTGATAGATTTAGGGATCTAATTGAAACGCTTTATGATCTTCAAAAGCTTTTAGATATTAAGTATTTCAAAGATATATTAGGGTTATTCACTTGTTAGTCTCGAAATGAAATGAATTAAGAATGCATGCAGTTATTAAATGACACCGTGAAAGACTGGTATTTTTGTGGGCCTCAAACATTGCTACAATAAAAGGTATTGAAAGAATAGGTATATAAAAAAAGGAGGAATCTAAAAAAATATGTTTAAAAAGGTAATTGTTTAATAGGGTTGGTTGATTTTTCAATTTTTTTCAAAAAAATGATGTACCAAAAATACTCATACGGGAAATAAAATCTGAATCTTCAATGATTTTTTGAGCATTAAGTATGAAAGATTTTAAATAGAAACCTACTGAAAAATCCTAAACTTTACCAGATTTGGCCTAAATATTGATGTGAAAACCAAACAATTTCAGTATTGGTCATTTCATCTTACTTAATATAAAAACGGATAATAAATTTAAAAATATCAATTATTTAACAATTTTTATTATTTTCATTTCATTAAATCTCAGTTTTAAAAAAATTAGTGGACATTTGATTACTAGAATTAAGTTAACTTAATCTATCTCAATTGACTTAGTTTACCATCATTTAACTTAATTGATTTAACTGAATTTATTATTATTTCATTAATTATAATTATCATAATTATTACTTTTATGACTGGTTACAATTAATAAGTTTTAAAAATAATTTAATGAATTTTCCAATTGCATTTTTTAGGCAGCAAGAGTGGAGTAGTGGTATAACGCAAGTTCAACTTTTAGTTAAAACTATTGCATTCACTTCCACCTGTCTCGTGCAGATAAGGTTCATTAACTCAGGAGAGTAACTCATCAAGACATAAGAATAACTTTGATCCCTAAAACCTTGATAGATGAGGCCTGTCAATGAGAGTGAAGGGCAACATTGATTACAAAAACCTAGGACTATAATGAGGACATAAAACTGGACTTGCGCCTAACTTGGGTTTGTGCTCAATCAAGTAGATATATCTTATTGCCTTTTTTTTTTAACCTATAGTTCATTTCAAATTAAATTTTAAACCTTAATTAACAAAAAATATTTCAAATAATTCTAACTGATTGAAAATCTAGTTCATAGACACGGAGTCAATGCTCTTCGGTGGTTGTCAGTTTCTTTCGCCTGTATGGTCATCAGACCGAAAGGTCCTGATAAAACAACTCTGCAGGCCATATAGAAATTCAGACTCTAAATTTTGACTCTTTTTTTATTTCATGTTTAATTCAATTTCGCAGTTTAAAATTTTTAATTCCAATAACCTAAAAAGCCAATATTATTTTTTTTTCTTTAATGATTTGATAATGGCTGAAGGATGATTAATGAATGGCATGATGAGTGTTGTTTATGAGGATTTCAAATAAAAATGAATGGAAATCCTTATTTCTTATAGATAATACAAAATATAGTTGGAATTTCTTTTTGATATTTGTTAAATTTTTGTTTATTTCTTTGTTCAACTTTTTTTAGGTCATTAAATGCTGAGAACAACCAGTTTTTGATAAACATTTTTTTTTTCATCACACCTTGTTTTTGAATAACACAACGTGCACTATTTAACCCATAGCTGAAGTGAATGTGGGGATTCATACCTTTCCCAAGGGTATTAATCCAATTATGAACGCAAATGGAACAAACTGTATTTATTTTTAGATAATTTCAATAAATAATTTGTTAAAAATTTACAAATTGATTGATTTAATTGTTATAGGAAATCATCAAAACTTAGCTGCTACTACAGTTTGAACCACTGTTGATAATGGTTTTACTTTGAATAATTTTTGGGGGTGTAAATACAGGAATATTTTTAAACATCAGATAATGGTTTTGGATAAAATTTGGTTTATTTCTTGATGTCAAAACTGACTGTAACAAAAAGGTCCCACCGACACGTGTGTTGTAGAACAAAATGTGACAACTCAAAAAATACACACCACCGATCCTCGGAAATTCTTCAACTGACTCTCGGTTGGACCTTTCAGTTACAAGCTATTTCGGCATACATTCTCCGACCTCTAGATTATCAAACTGGATGATGTATTGCCTTCTACACCAACAGAAAGACACAGGCTTCTGAAATGCCTTGTTGAATTTGCAGTTGGAGAATTCCCAAGGACCGATGTTGTGAATTTTTTGTGTTGCTACATTTTGACCCACAACACACGTGTCAGTTTGACCTATCAGTTACACTTTCATTTCAATGTAGCAAGAAATTCTTATTTGAGATCAACAAAAATTTGTATTACTTTCTGAAAGTGTTTCTCAGACCAATATTTTTTTTATTTTCATGATGCAAAAATAGAAAAACAAATAAACCATAAAATGGTCTTTCAATTCAAATAGGTTGTATGGAAGATAAAAGTCTGAAAAACCAACCGACAGAAAGTCATACCAAAAACACCTTGTCCAATAAATATTACAAAAAAAAGAATTTTTTTACAAGTATTACTCAGACTAATGTCCTCATTCTTATTTTTATTTGTCACATTATGTTTCTACTAAATTAACACTAAGTCTTCTTCAGGTATTATAAATTGAATCATATTGTTTTTAAAATTAGTTTGTTTGTTTGTGTTTTACAGCATATCAAGATTTTAGGCCATTTAATGCTGATAACAATCATTTTATGTGTACACACATAGCTTTTTGGGGGATAACATAATGTTCACTATTTAACCCATAGCTGGAGGGAATGTGGGGATTCAAATTTTTCCCAAGTGTGTTTGTCCAAATATGAATGCAAATGGAATGACTGAGATTCGAACTCATGTCCTACGATTCCAAATCAACTGCCTACCCACTAGGTCAAATGGACTTCCCCTTTGAAATTTTGTGTAGGTTTTACTTTTCTTTTCTTTTTTTTTTTAACCAACACTAAATTAAAAAAAAAAAAGATTAAAATAATGTAACAGTTCATATCACCTGAGGAAGACCAAAGGGTAATTTGGTCGAAACATGGTGAGACAAAGAACAATAATGATGAGGACAATAGTTTGAGTAATACTACTAAAAAAATCAATCATATGTCATCTCAAGGATTCGTAAAAATAAAAGAAAGGATTGTAATCTATCAGATTTCATTTAAAAAAAAAAAGAGTGATTTAAAAATATTTTCTTTCCAAGATTTGTAAAATAGAAAAAAATGAAATAAGGATTAAAAGAATTAAAAATGGATTAAAAGATAGAAAAGAAGTTCAAAGAAAACTCAAAATCTTTCACACAATATTTTGGGCTTGTTACCCACTTGAGGAAAATAAGTGAGTAGTGGAATAATGCCACTGATTGAACTGAATTCATAAATTACCTGAAATTTCTTTTCCTTTTACCTGAACCCTGGACAATAGATACCATATCTCATTAAAGGTGTATTCAGCAGGAAATGAGCTATCATAGCACCAGGCTAATTTCAAAATGCTATCTGCGCAATGTCCATCAAATTCCTGAAGATATAGTAGTAGTCCATTTTTGCTCCAGGTTTTTAAACTAATGTGACCATAGAAGTAATAGAGGGTAGAAGTAGAAAATATTGTGGGCTGAAACTCTACTCCGAGGTAGCTGGGCATCAAAAGAATGAAAAGGTCAGATTCCGTGTGTGGGTCTAGTTAAAAGTCCTGCTGATGTGCTTATGAGTGTTGGTCTGAAGCCTCAGTTAGGGTTGTATCACAACTTTTAGTTAACGCATATAGTCCCATCCCTTAAGAAAAAAATGATTTGTAATTAGGACTAATTGAAATGACATTTGGCTTATTGAAAAAAAAAAAATGGAATGACAAGAAAAAAAAAGTTATGAATAGATTGCAAAAAAAGTATGAAGAATCTAAACAAATGGTTTAAGAAGAATTTATTTTTATGATTTAAAAAAACTATCTTAGCATTTCTATTCTGTAATATTTAATATCGAAAGTGTGTTTTTTTTAAAGTTTTTTGTTAAATTTTTATCATTGTTTAAAAGAAATTTATTTAAATTTCAGGAATTGTTAAACAGCTTAATACGATTCTATTTTTGTTTTTTTTCCTAAAGATTTTACTGGAATAAAAAAAAAAAAAAGAATTTATTGATTTACAAAATGGGGTTCAGAAATCCTTTAAAATCCAATCTAAACAAAATATGTATTCTATTTTTAACAAAATATGGTGCAATAGTAATGGTGAGTATTAATTGTAATACAGAGTCATTGGCATATTTTCTAATTGATATACTGATTAATTGTCATACTAAGTAATAGATACACTGAGTAATTAGAACACTGAGTAATTGTAACATTGATTAATTGCAAATAATGAGTAATTGTGATAAATGAGTAATGGTAACACAGATTAATTTAAAAATACTGAATAATTGTAAATACTGAGTAATTGACATACTGAGTAATTCTAAAAGTGAATGACACAAACAAAAGCCAATATCATCATCAGGTTTTTGTTTTTTTTTTTATCTCAGAGTTACTTTACTAAAAACTTAAAAATTAAGAACTATAAGCAAGCATGAGAGGATTGATTAGCTTCAGAAAAAAAGAGTTCTGACACTGGCTGATTCAAATATATTCTTTTGATTAATGATAAAAAATATCACATGGAAAGTAATTATGAAAACAAAAATTGGAAAAATATACCCACTAATTATCAAGCCTCATCTTAAGGATTGTGAAAGTAAATAATGATAAGGATGAGGACAACAGTCAGAAAAATAGATGTACAAATTATCAAACCTCATCTCAAGGATTGTTAAGGTAACAATGATAAAGATAAGGAAAACAGTACCAGTTCAACTAGTCAACACTCATCTCAAATATTTTGAAGGTAACAATGATGAGAATGAGGACAGCAGTACAAAAAATAGATGCACAAATTATCAAGTCTTGTCTCAAGGATTCTAAAAAGAACTTAGTTTATCTTTATCTAATGTTTAAATGTGATGAAGTTTTCAAAAAATCTTTCATTTAGTAGGAGTGAACCAAAATGACCCACTGAAATTCCCAGTGAATTAGACCATAAATCATACTATTCTCCCTATCTATACAAATACTTTGGCCCTTCTTTTTTCTCCCATTCTTCAGTCCAAGAACTGCTCTCCTAGAATCCTTCTCTGTCTCCCTCTCTCTCTCTCTCTCTCTCTCCAAATCTTTCTCACTCTCTGACCAATCCCTGATCTACCTACAACAAAGGCAAGCTAGTCAATTCCCTCTGAGATACCAGACCCACAACACATTGCTAGTGGATAATTCACTGAACACAGGTACTCCATTAATTACAAATAAAATAAAGTATTTCTTTTAAAGATTAATATTTGTATTCCTTATTATTATTCAAAGAACCAAATATACAAATATTACATTCCCATTTTGATTTTAAAAGATTTCTTAAATGGAAAAAAAAAATAGGTGTGAAAGGAAACTAAAAACTACTGAAAAAGGAACAACATCTGGAAAAGGGGAAGTAATCAACATTTAAAATTATAAATACAAAAATTTTAGAGTTTTTTCTAGATATTAGTTTATTAAATTTTTCAAATTTTACAAATCAAGTTTGAATTTTTTAAAAATATATTTAGAAATCCAATTTGAATGCAGTTCAAAATATGATTAAATCTTATAACTTTGTTTTTATCAAACACTGATGTCTAATAAGTTAATAGAATCCTAGAAATCACGATCTATTGCATAAATAATTAGTTTTAAATATTAAAAACTCAAGGACAATACTTAAGAAAATTGCATTATTTTACAATTACCATCAATAAATTTTAAAAAAGAATACGAATACATTATGCATAAATCATTATAGTAATGAGTTTATAGTAGCCTCTTACTAAAGGTCAGAAAGTAGGACAGTTTTAATGCTATCTATACAGTAACTATGTCTTTCCTTTTCTCTCATATACTTCCACATCTGTCCAATAGCTACTACTCTAAAAATCACCTCGTCTATCTTTCTCTTTCTTAATTGCCATTTAACTGAAACCAAGAATCTTTTGAGAACCCCCTTCAACTAAAATAGGATATGGGTCCAAAGGTAATTATCACTCTAGATTTTTCATTCTGTGACCTACACACTTAAGGAAGAAGAACAAAAATTAGCAAACGAATGACAATATTTCCCTGAACATAATACTATAAGCTAATGAGCCCAAAGGTATATCAAACTCGGTTTTTCATTCTGAATGGAGAACAAAAATAGGCTAACGGAGGCCAATATTACCCAGAACATAGTAGTAAATATTGTCAAAGTAAATTAAAAGCTGAATTGTAATTGATCAGATTTTGGAACAAAGCTCGTCCAAAATTCAGCATCCAATTTGTAGATTAAGATTGAAATAACGAATTAATTAATGCAACTAAATTTTGCTTTGGAAAAATTATCACGATTGTATATATAATGTTTTCAAAATATCTTCCACAACATTTTTACAGGATAATAAAACTGTTTTTTTGTTTACGTAAGGTGTGTGTGAGGGGTGCCTGTGTGTATGTGCATGTTTTTGTATGTAGGATATACACTTAGTGGGATTTGAACTCGTGTAACGAGCTTCTACCAATGCTCCACCGTCGCTGCTGAATATATATGTATGTTCATACGTACATATATGTTAGAATGTATGTATAAATTTAGATAATTTATTTTATTCATATAACATTTATCTTTATGTATGTATATATCAGAAAAATGCTGACACGTGTTTTGACATAGAAACTATCATTTATGACCAGTAAAAATGAGATCAACACCGGCCATGAAAAGGACAAAATTTTTGACTGACTTTCATTGTACTTAAAAAAGAATGCACCAGAATCATTGCACTATTTTTAATTACAAACAAAAAGACACTAGTTTGTTGTACCCAAGTGTTGTATATAATTTCAAGTTTTAATTTCATCTCTTGGTTTCAACTCATCTGAATAAAAACATGCCTTAGCGATAGAATGGCAGAAGAGGTACTAAAGAACTTGCTCTCCGCGCTTAGCCTATCTTGTCTCCCAACCCTACTGTATGCGACTTTTTTCTTTATGGATATCAGGGCCGTGTTCAGGGCCCACACAGATCCCGAAATTGCAGGGGAGGGGACCGCAAGGACCATAGGGCCGCAAGGCTTCTTGGCTTCACAGATCTTTTATAATGTGAAAAACTTTTATCAAAATAATTAATAGTAAGGATTAATTAGAAAATCATTATCAAACTTGAAATATACATCTATCAATCCATATATCTTTCTGCCTATCTCTCTCAATATATATATTTGTATATTATATTTACTTGGTGAGCACCAACCCGAATTTGGCACAAGGGCATTTTTACGTGCTCTTACCCGAGCTTTTTACATTCGGTGTTACTCTTCACCTAGATGAGATGCTCTCCCGAGTTAACGAGCCCCATCTGCCCGACGCAGCTAAAGGTGAATGCAATGGTTTTGACTGGGATTTGAACTCGCATACTGCGATTCCAGAACCCGAGCTTTTACCAAAGCTCCACCGTCGCTGCCCCCCAAAATACAAATATGTCGAAACCCAGAAAAAATTGAAAATGTGACATTTTTCTTTTTCTTAAAACTAATAAAAAAAATATGGTTAGAAATCCAAGAGAAATATGGCCAGTAGGGAAAACATAGGAAATTAATTAAATTTGTATTTCAATTAAAGTCCTAAGCAATTATTCAAATCATGCATTTTTTTTCTTTTTCAAGTTTTTTTTTCTTTTTTGAACTGAAATTATTGAAAATGAAAGAAGTTATATAGATGATTAAATTTGCGCAATTTAATATCACGTTTGTAATTTTAAATAGATACGAAAAATCTAACAAGAATTCAAATACAACCGATAGATTTCAAGCCACGAAGCATGAACTACACTTTGGTGTTGTCTCTTTAACTTTCTTGTTATTACAATAAAATTGCATTTATTTTAAGATTTTTGTTTCAGAAATTGTCTGTGTAAACAGTGAGCACGTTCTGGAATTGATTTTTAATTGCAGCACTACAGTTTCCAAGTTTTTGTAATCTGATATTAAAAGTCTGGCTAAATTCATTAAACTACAAACTGAGACAGAAATGCAGGTTCTACACTTGTTTAAACGGTATTCTTTCGATAAGAATTTTTCCTACGTGATTTATAGGAATAATCAGTACACCTACATCTGTTGTCATCAATATGGACTGTGAGGCGCTAGTTTTATATGGAGACGAGACAAGTCAATTGAAATCAAGAGAATAAGACCTTTTAAGTATAGTAAAAAGTATTACTTTTTTTTAAATTATCTTTTAAAATCTTTTCCTTAATTTTTTCCTCGTTTATATTCAATTACCACTTGACTACTTTGACTGATTAAATCCCCACAACGGACACAATATTATGAATTACAGAAAATAGGAAATATTACTTTTAAATGACAAAATATAAGTATAAAATATATATTGAACCAATAACAAACTACCCAGACACTGACAAAGCCACATCACGTCCCCGACACTGAATGAGCACTGCTGCCCTTTTACCATACACAAAGCCAACTTGCACACTAGGACAAATTGATTTTGGAATCCGAGGAAGGCGATAGTTAGAATTTGACATAAAAAATATCCCCACCAAATATATTTTGGGCAGGTCGATTTTGGAATGCAAGAAAGGCGATGGTGATGATAGTTAGAATTTGACATAAAAAATATTCCCACCAAATATATTTTTTCTTAAATCGTTACCTACGTTTGAAGAAATTAGTTTGAAAGTTGAAAAATTGCAACAATTCAAAGTTTTTCGGTGATCGACAAATACATTTTGTTAGTGATGATTCATAATTAGAATTATAAGTCATATATTTATTTTCATTTAAAAGTATTTCATATAAAAATATCAATTTTAACCGAATTTATTTCTAAAATAGTGAAATTTCATAGTTAGTTTCTAGTAAAACGCTATGAAAATTAACCATTTCTGAGCATTTTTTCGTACGATTTTTAAAAATTAAATGCTCAGTTTTCTTTTAAAGATATGAATCTATTTTTTGGTATGAGCTCTTAACACATCAAACCCCAACTTCATCACCAGTGCCTTGTTAATTTTCTAAAAAAAAGTTGCAAATCAACCTGCCCTGTTGCACACCTCTAACATACTATAGGCTTCGATCAAAGTCAACATATATACATACATATACAAATATATAGAGGCAGATAGACAGAGATGAATTGACAGATGTATATTTCAACACAATATATATATGTGATAATGATTTTCTAGTTAATCCTAATAGTTATTGATTTTGGTAATTTTTTTGCATTACAAAAGACCTATGAGTCCAAGGAGCCTTGCAGTCCCTACCGAGCTTACGAAGTTGTGGGGGATTCTGACTAGTCAATAAATCTAAATTAATAATCCCACTGTTACTCGATCGCCTACTGCTGCCCCTATCCGACCACCAAGTTTTTTAAAATGTCATATTCCAACATATATAGTCTATTATAAAGAAAACTGCCACAGGTGTGCTTTAAAAGTATTCCATTTTCATAGCGAAATGTTGTTCACGTCAGAATGTTTTTATTTGAGTCATGGTGACAACAGGCCTCCTCATGATTTTCCTGGAGACTACGCTCCAACCTAGCTGAAGACTGTATAGTGCCACGTTTCCGCGTGTTTTCATTCTGGAATCATCCGCCATCTTTTTTTTTCTGTCTATTTTCTTTCGTTCTCTTTTTATTTGTTACGGTTATTATCATTATTATTATTATTATTATTATTATTATTATTATTATTATTATCATTATCATCATGATCATTATTATTATTATTATTATTATTATCATAATTGTTATTATTATCATTATTATTATTACTATCATTATTATTATCATTATTATTGTCATCATTATTATTATTACTATTATTATAATTATTATCATAATTATTATTATTATCCTTATTATAACCAATATCAATATTATTACTATCATTATTATTATCATAATCATCATTATTATCATTATTATTATTTTTAATATTAATATTATCATTATTATCAATATTATTCATTACTATTATTATCATTATTATTATTAATAATCTCATTATTATTATCTTTATCATTATTTTTGTTATTACTATTATCATTATTGTTATTATTATTAATATTATTATTGTTGTTGTGTTTTTATTTACTTATTTATTTTTTCTAGAAGTTAATTTTGTATTGCGAAAAAGCTAGTTCAACCAATTTCCAGCTTCAGTAATTTTATGAATAATCAGAAATTGCACAGACTCTGATAGAACATTAGAAGAACTACGTTGGAAATTAGAAGAAAAAAATAACATGGAAATATATCAAGCAATTATGTTTCGCTGGCGTTTATTGCCTCTTTTTTACGATCTCTTTAGAAATTTAATTATACTTTTTACATGTAATGAAAAAAACAAATTCAGTTAAAATTTATAATTGATCATAATTGCATAAGATATAGTCACAAAAAATGCCATATAATAATGTAAACGATTATATACAGATTTAATGTGCGAATTTTTAACTTTTCATGGAAATTATAACAATATTAGGGTTTTAATAGATAGAACTATCGATATATTGATTGAAATAAATGTATATCACATCAAGGGCAGCGACTGTGGAGCATTTGTAAAAGCTCGGGCTTGGGATCGTATTGCGAGAGTTCAAACCCCAGTCAAAACTATTGTATTCCCTTTAGCTGCCTCGGGCAGATGGGGCTCGTTAACTCGGGAGAGCAGTTCATCTAGGTGAAGGGTAACACCGAATATATAAAGCCC
>JAUZSX010101486.1:0-18339 GCA_034780655.1 Idiosepius hallami
ATATATAAAGCCCGGGTAAAAGCACGTAAAAATGGCCTTGTGCCAAACTTGGGTGTGCTCACCAAGTAAATATCATATTATTTTTATTTTTATTTTTATCATGTAAGATTATTTATTTTACTTTTAAACTTTACAAAGTTAAATAAATACAAAAATTACTTCCAACCATCTGTTTGCATCAGCGGGATATAAAACATATGTCTAATCAAAAATAAAAGAAGAAACTGGTTTTATTTATGCTAATTTACTTCCAGTGTTGTTGTTCTTGTTGAACAGCAAAACCTCACCCTACCCTTCCAGTCTTGGACCAGCCTTCCCGTTGTTATAGAGTATTTACAATTTCAGATTATTCTGAGAGCCACAGTCCCCACCACAGAGGGTAACTCTGGCTGAGGAGGTTTCTTTAGCATGGTTGGTTGTTGTGAGGAAAAGAATTGAAGAGGAGCAAAGGCCTTTTAGTTTGAATGCGCCATGCTTTCAACTGATCATGTCACAAACAACCGACCAGCCTCGTACAGTATCTGATATTCCTATATATTCTTAGTACTGAACAGGCTCAACTTTACTTAACTTCGGTAATCTGGTGGAATCCAGTGTCTTCAACGTGACTTGACCATACAACTGATATTATTTAGTGGTCACCCATCATATTACTGAACAGGCTCTACGTTGCTTAACTTCGATTATCTGGCGGGAGCCAATATCTTGAACGTGACTTGACCGTACATTTGATATTCTTAAGTGGTCACTCATCTTAGTTCTTAACAGGCTCTACGTTGCTGAACTTCGATGAACTTGCGAGAGCCAGCATCACCAACGTGACTTGACCGTACAACTGACATACCTAAGTGGTCACCCATCTTAGAAACGTAACAGGCTATACGCTGCTAAACTTCGATGATCTAACTGAAACCGGTGTCTTCAACATGACTTGACCGTACTTCAAGTGTTGTTCTATCCATAAAAGCCATAACTATCTTTTTTTATGCTGAGATCATCTCTATGTGTTGTAGTTTCAGAACTTTTATAATCATAGCACAACTTGCAAAACTTGTTCGTCGTATACTTTCTACGACTAAAGTTATCTTAAAAAGAAAAATAAATACGTCCACGTAATGTCTTTTCAGTCTGGACTTCTCTTTTTTTTTTGTTTTTTTTTTGTCTAACGTGAGACAATCATCGTAATTCTACTTGTCACAACCGAGACAAAATAACTGAAGGATTATGAAAAGAAGACATTTCCTTTTTTACTTCATACACCCCGGATTTATTCTTCACATTTTTTTTTATAGCTTATCATGTATTACATAGAAAATATACAACTCGTACTACTAGTGACCAGCAAAGAAGTGTTACAATAAAAATTCATTAAAAGCACAAGTCTATATTTTAATATTACATTTACTTGATGAACACCAAACTAAATTTGGCACAAGGCCATTTTTACGTGCCCTTACCCGGGCTTTTTACATTCGGTGTTACCCTTCACCAAGATGAGAGCCTTCCCGAGTTAACGAGCCCCATCTGCCCGAGGCAATATCAAGAGAATGCAATGGTTTTGACTGGGATTTGAACTCGCATAATACGATTCCAGTGTCCGAGCTTTTACCAATGCTCCAACTTCACTGCCCATAGTTTAATATATATACAAGTTATACAAGAAAGTTAAATTTATTTCATTTAATCATATATCAATCGGCATTCAAATTTACATCTGTTATAAGATAGGACGAAATTATTTTTTCTCCCACTTCAATTTTTACCATACACTACATGTCAGTTGGGCAGCGACGGCGGGGCATTGGTAAAAGATTGGGCTCTGGAATCATATTACGCGAGTTCAAATCCTAGTCAAAACCATTACTTTCACTTTAGCAGGCTCAGGCAGATGGGGCTCGTTAACTCGGGAGAGCAGCTCATCTAGTTTAAGGGTAACACTGAATGCAAAAAGCCCGGGTAAGAGCACATAAAAATGACCTTGTGCCAAACTTGGGTTGGTGATCACCAAGTAAATATAATACCCTACATGTCAGTTTTACAAAAAAACTTAAATCAAAATTGATATTCATTTTTATATCACATTAATTAATTAATCTTTTTATTCAAAAAATTGTTTCCATAACTTCTATAACATATAGGTTTGGTTTACTCTACTTTCTTTTCTTCTCTTTGTCTGTTGTGTAGCTTTTGCTCATAATGTTTTTGTTATCTTATTCCAGACAGATATCAAGAGATATTCTCCTGATGATCCTGATCGTAAAACCCGGGTAGAGAGTACTATTCAACATTTTTAATATATATAAATATATATGTATATATATATATATATATATACATATGTGTGTGAGTGTGTATGTGTGTTTGTGTGTGTGTGTGTGTGCCTCTGTGTGCGTGTTTGTGTGCGTGTTTGTGTGTGTGTGTGATACTATCCCCGTATAACACAAATATATATCTAAATCGACAAATATCCTTAGGGAAAGTATGAATATCCAAATTCAGAACTTTTAGTGTATGTTTGCAGAGCACAGCGCAGCCTCACAGTCATGGTCTTAATATGAGATGAGGTGATGTTCATATTTCGAAAACTCTCATCCAACTGATCTGTTTTTTGTTTGTTAATTGTTTTTTCATGAAATAATCAGCGTCCAAACAAATTCAAACTATTTTGGACCCTGAACATTTTAAACCTGTTTTGGAAGAAATATTATAACGATAAATATGTATGTATGTAAGGTTTATATTATAAATGTGTATGTAAATGTGTGTGTATATGTAAACTGTCTGAGATCTGTTTATAACATAGGTAGGCAATTGGACTTCAGAATCGTAATGTGTTCGAATTCCAGTTCATTTGCGGTCATAAATGAACTAATACCCTTGGGAAAGGTAGGAATCCCCAACCCCTCCCGGCTATGGAGTAAATAGCGAATATTGTGTTAGTTTAAGAAAAACGTGGATATACATAGAATGAGTGTCCATGGCGTTAATTGACTTTAAGGGTTGATATGCTGTAAAACTCAAAACAAACATTCAAAAACCTTAATTCTAGACTACCTAACTTTATATTAAATGGATATATACAAATTAAAACTAGATTTTTTAAAATAGTTTTAATAAAAGACATTCTATCTATATTTCTCTCCTACCAGAACCTCTCTGGGTGTTCTGGCCATGAATGGGTATTCTGTTGCCAGTTAGACTTTACACTGGTTATCCGAAACGTGTAGATATTTCAAAAGCAATTTAAAATAACAAGCGAGATAGAAAATAACAAAGACAACAAATAACAGTTGCAATACTAATAATAACAATAGTAAGATACTGTTAATACTGTTAATAATAATAATAATAATAATAATAATAATAATAATAAATAGCAATAAAAGTAGAAATTGAATGCGAGCTAGAAAATAACAAAGACAACAAATAACAGTTGCAATAGTAATAATAGCAATAGTAAGATACTGTTAATACTGTTAATAATAATAATAATAATAATAATAATAATAATAATAAATAACAATAAAAGTACGAATCGAATATTGAGGGTAAAAAAAAGGAAAAATGGTGGAAAATTAACTTGGATAAGAAATACGATCTCGTAAAAAGAATTTGAGAACAAAAGCCGAGAAGAGATAGATTTATGACACAAAAATGTTCTTGCAAAATTTCCTTTTTATTTCTGCTTTTATTTTATTTTCATTTTATTTTTTTGGTGGGAGAAGTCGTTTTTTTTTTTCGTTTTTTTTTAAACATGGTGAAAAAAATGAGGTAAAAAGAAACTAACTATTGGAAACTAGCAAACAAATCAGAAAAAATAAAAAATAAAATCGTTTAGAAAAATTGAAAGAGAGGAGAATGTGAAAAAAGGCGGGAAAAAAGAATGTTAAAAAAGCGGGAAAAAAAGAAGAAGGTGAAAAAAAGGCAGTGAAAAAGGAACAACATGAAAATATGCGGGAAATAAAAAAGAACAACGTGAAAAAACGTGGAAAAAAAGAACATGAAAATACGCGGGAAAAATCATGCTCAAAATACAGAAGTATATAAATATACAAATTACTTTATGAAAAGAGCAATATATATATGCCTTTCTTTCTCTCTCTCTCTCTTTCTCTCTCTCTCTGTTTCTCTCTCTCCCTCCGTCTCTCTCTCCATTTCTATAACTCTTTAAAACTCTTTCTTTCTCTTTTGTATCTCTTTTGTATCTCTCTCCCTTTCTCTTTCTTTCTCTATCAATCTATATCATTCTTTATAAGTCTCTACACATCTCTCTCCCTCCCCCTCTCTCTCTCCATCTCTGATACTCTTTCTCTTTTTTACATCTTTGCGTATCTCTCTCCCCCTCCCTCTTTCTCTCTCTCTCCATCTCTATCACTAACTCACACTCTTTCTCTCTTTAAGTCTCTATGTATATCTTTCTCTCTCTTTCCATCTCTCTTACTAACACTCTTTTTCTTTTTACGTCTCTATGTATCTCTCTCATCCCCTCTCTATCTCTCTCTTTCTCTATATATACTTCGCTTACTCACTAACAATTTTTTTCTCCTTTCTACGTCTCTGTTTATCTCTCTCTCCACCACTCTCTTTCTATTTATCTCTGTATGTATCTATTATCAACAACAGCGATGGTGGAGCATTGGTAAAAGCTCTAGCTCTGGAATCGTATCACGCTTGGTCAAATCCCAATCAAAACCATGACTTTCACTTTAGCAGCCTCGGGCAGATCGGGCTTGTTAACTCGGGAGAGCAGCTCATCTAGGTGAAGAGTAACATCGAATGTAAAAAGATCGGGTAAGAGCACGTAAAAATGGCCTTGTGCAAAATTTGGGTTGGTGCTCACCAAGTAAATATAATATCCTCATCTAGGTGAAGGGTAACACTATATGTAAAAAGCCAGGGTAAGAGCACGTAAATATGGCCTTGTGCCAAACATGGGTTGGTGCTCACCAAGTAAATATAATATCCTCGTCTAGGTGAAGGGTAACACCGAATTCAAAAAGCCCGGGTAAGAGCACGTAAAAATGGCCTTGTGCCAAACATGGGTTGGTGCTCACCAAGTAAATATAATTTCGTCGAGATTTATTTCCCATTTTTTTTAATCATATTTACGCATGTTCATATTTTTGTTTTGTATATTTCAGGCGCTGGTGTTTCATTTATGTTTGGTCCGAGTATTGTAATTATTGGTTACTATTTCGAGAAATATCGTGGAACGGCGAATGCTTTGGCCTCTTGTGGCTCCAGCGTTGGGCAATTCATTTTGTCACCATTATTCTCATTCCTCATTTCAACATACGGCATAAAAGGGGCTCTTTTCATCAACTCGGGTTTGTTTCTTCAGTGCCTTGTCTTTGCAATGTTGCTTCGACCAATCGGATTCTACGATAAACTACTGGATTCCAACGAAACCAAATTACTGAACGATTCTCCAGTAAATAAAGAGGAAAATGATAGAAGCAAGACTAAACCGAAACTAACCCCAAAGACATATTTTGCAAAAGAGAAGTTAGACATCTCAGAAGAGACACAGTCGGTTCCTTTAACTTATGAAAGTGGTAAAAGCAATGATTCAGAAATCGTAAATGATAGAAGCAAGACTAAACCGAAACTAACCCCAAAAACATATTTTGCAAAAGAGAAGTTAGACATCTCAGAAGAGACACAGACGATTCCTTTAACTTATGAAAGTGGTAAAAGCAATGATTCAGAAATCGTAATTGATTATAATGATGCAGAGGTACAAATTTGTTCAATTAATTATGATATACCGAAACCAGAAACTAAAAATACTCTTAAATACGAGTCTTTTAAGAAAGATAAAACTTCTGAATTAAAAATGGTTAAAAACGAATTATTAGACAAAGAAGAGAGAACAAACTTTGGTTTATGTCGAAAGATGCTGGCTAATATCAGTCTAAGTTTATTACGGAAAAAAGTCTTTGTGATCTTATTTTTTGGGGCATCTATTGGTATGGTTGTTACCAGCGTTCCTTTGGTTTATTTTCCGGCTTATTCGAAAGACATTCAGTTAGGAAGAACAAAGGGCGTCTACTTTGTGTCCTTGGTGGGTTTTGGTGATTTAGGGGGTCGTGTCCTCACTTGTATTTTAGCCGATTGGCGGTATTTGAACCGTACAGCTTTTCTTGGAATTTCACTTCTGTTGAATGGCCTTGTGGGTTGTTTTGTTCCATTTTTCACAACGTTTTTCACGTTTTCTTGTTATTGTGTCCTCTTTGGGATCTCGGGAGGAATCTATTTTGCAATTTCAACGACAGTCATGACCGATTTTATTGGAATCGAAAAGCTCTCACAAGGACTTGGAATGGTTTTCTTATTTGTTGGAATCATGGCAATGGCCATATTTCCTCTTTTCGGTAAGTGAAAAAATATTTTTTCTACCAATCTTAAGACTTTAAAATAATGGTTTCAATAACCATTATAATTAACCATTACGCCCAGTGGTGCGTTGGGCAGCAAAAAAGGGCAGTATTTTATCGTAGTCTGGACCAACATTCCAATATGGTGGATAATGTTAGAAGGGAAATTTTTTCGACTACACCATCATGTTTGTTTTGGTTTAAAATGAGCAAACTGAAGGAAGCAAAATTTATTTCAGAAAATTTTAATAAAACAAAGAAAACAAAATTTATTGCAATTTATTTAAAGAAATATATTTTACATATTTTCACAAAAAATGTATTATTTTAAAAGGGAATTTAATTTATTTTCTGCTGTGCTGTATTGTTTCATCATTTACGCTTCATTACATTACGCTTACGCTTCGTCACACTATATTGTCTTAATTATAAGTATTTAATTTTTATTTTATAATTAACATATTTTGTATTTATTATATTCTTACTTTTTTACTGTTGCTGTAAACATGTAAAAATAAAAGTTAAATTTTCAAGTTTAATTTGTTGTTTATTTTATTTGTTATTTCTTTGAATAAATTGTCTGAAATAAATTTTGCTTTCTTCGGTTCTCTCATTTTAAACCAAAACAAACATGACGGTGTAGTCGAATAAATTTCCCTTCTAACATTATCCACCATATTGGAATGTTGGTCCGGACTACGATAAAATACTGCAAAAAAAAAGGTGTCGAGGCAAATTTATTACTCTATACACTCTCCTTGTCTTGTTTTTTTTTATGTGAAAAAGCGGCCTTTTTTTAATGAAGTAACAACTTTACACGAACGACCGTAATTGATCGTGTTTAAGCGGAAGTAGAATGATTTTCACCTGACACCGTTTCCATCTTTCAAAAAGAAGCACATGTTGAAAAAAAAATAGGAAAAGAAAATGAAAATAAAACTTCTTTCTCGAAATCCTGATGATTATCTTCGAGAAACTAAACGAGATATTCAAAAAGGTAAGCTAGAAATTATCGAGTCTTTTTTTTAATTAAGTTTCATGGCGACTCTTCGCTTTTTTTTTTTAATGACTGTTAAAGTAAAAACCCCTTAATATCAAAACACAAAACAGAATCTTAAATAATCCTTTATTTATTTACACAGATATTTAAAAACATGATTAATGATTTATTATTTTATTCGTTTACATTTTACGATTCTTTAAAATAAAAACCTGGGTACTAGTGGAGATTAGAATGTGTTTTGAAATAATAGATGCTCCCCAAAGACTAACATGGTAGAATCTTATTTTAGCGTCCCTTACTCCAGAAAATATTTTGACAAGGGGCAAGTCACTCTTTCTTTTATTTATTTTACTTTGAATTTATTTTTTTCATTTTTATTTTATCCGTGTTTTGTTTTGTTTTTTTTTTTTTACTTTTTTTAACTTTTTTTTTTACTTTTTAAAATTCAATAAAAATCAAAAAATATTTTAACATTCAATTTAGTTCTTTTTTTCATTTCTATCAGAATTTATTTTATCCGTGTTTTTTTTTTTTTTTTACTTTATTAACTAAAGTTAAGTAAAAAAAAATAACCCTCAACCCTAACCCTAACCCTATTTTTGAAGTAAAATAAATATTACGCGAGTGAGTGACTTACTTGCCCTTTTATTTATTTACTTTAATGCCCCTTGTTAAAATATTTTCTGAAGTAAGGGACGCTAAAATAAGATTCCACCGACTAACAGTGTTACGCATGCCGGTTCTTTCGTTTACGTGAATTTTCACGATAATTTCTCACTTTTACAAACATTTTTTTACTTAATTTAGTTAATCAAAACTTTTTTTTTGCAGATTTTTCTGAATTTGTGGTTAATATAAAAAATGAATGAAAAAAAAAACAAAGTAAAAAAAAATAAAAATAATTTTTGTAAAACAGAAAAAGGGTTAAGATTAAACCAACGTTTGTAAATAAATAAACATTTATTGTAAAAGTGAGAAATTATTCTCACGCATAACACACACACGTCGTTAAAAATTTTTGTTGTAAATTTTTAAAAAATTATGGAAAAAAGGTTTTAATTAACTAAATATGTCTGAAAAAAATGTTTGTAAAAGTGAGAAAATATCGTGAAAATTGACATAAACGAAAGAACACTCCATGCGCAGTCAGTTTTTAGTCTATGAAGAGCGTGTATTATTATTTCAAAATCCATTTTCAACGCGAATCTCTAATCTCCACTAGTACCAAAATCTGGTATTAATACAGGAGAGGAACGAATTTTTAAAAAAAATGGAATGGAAATTCTTAAATGTCGTGCCAGAAACGGAAAATGGAAGTAACTGTTAATTGACTTAATGTTTTAATAATAAAAAATAATAATAAATAAAACAATTTTGGCGCTTTTGCAGAACAAGCAAATGGAGAAATTTGTCCGGAATATTTTTTTTACTCGGGGACTTTACACCGGTTATTAGATAGCGATTTGATTAGCTTAAATGAACTATGACAGGACATTTGATTATTATTTTTTTACCTCTCTTCGATCATTGAAGCCAGATTTAAGCGAAATAAAAATTAACTGTTTTTTTTTTGTTTTTTTTTTCATTTTAATAGAAAAACGAATATAAAACAACAAAAACTAGAAGACAAAACGTTATCTAAATATTTAAATTGATTTTTAAATTTGAATTTTAAGAATCTTTGTATAAAAATAAAAATTTTTAATTTTTATACAAAGATTCTTAAAATTTAGTCTCGGTAAAATTTTTTTAAAATATCCAAAAAATAAAAAATATTAATTATCTGATCGAAAATGGTGACGATCAAACTCCCAAAGATTTCTTTATAATATTTTGGCATAAAAAATTATTCAGATTTTTGAAAATTAATTTATAAACAAATAGGCACACATGAAAAATAATTTGAAAATCCACCATTTAATTTAAACATGTCACTCAACACTCTATCGGATGTGATTTAAATTATTTACAATTAAATTGTATGGATTAATGATTTTTACTTAGTATTTGAAAAAGCATTAGAAATGAATTTGGTATTAAAAATCATTAGAAATGAATTTAGTATTAAAAAGCATTAGAAATGAATTTAGTATTTAATTGGCATTAGAAATGAATTTTGTATTAAAAAAGCATTGGAAATGAATTTTGTATTAAAAAGCATTGAAAATGAATTTAGTATTTAAAAAGCATTAGAAATGAATTTTGTATTTAAAAGGCATTAGAAATGAATTTTGTATTAAAAAGCATTAGAAATGAATTTGGTATCAAAAAGCATTGGAAATGAATTTGGTATCAAAAAGCATTGGAAATGAATTTGGTATCAAAAAGCATTGGAAATGAATTTTGTATCAAAAAGCATTGGAAATGAATTTTGTATCAAAAAGCATTGGAAATGAATCTTGTATCAAAAAGCATTGGAAATGAATCTTGTATCAAAAATCATTGGAAATGAATCTTGTATCAAAAAGCATTGGAAATGAATCTTGTATCAAAAAGCATTGGAAATGAATTTAGTATAAAAACTGACTTCTTATATAATAGGCTTCCTTAATTACCATAGTTACAAGTCCCTGACGCCAGGCAAAGCCAAGCAATTGTTTTAGTATTGTAATAAGAATTAAAAAAACTAAATTTTCCCATCCTCAGGGTCAAAGGTTAATCGCAATAATTTGTTTCAATTTTGGTTGTAGTGCCTCGGAACTTTGACCCCAAATTGCATCCATTCCAAGCGTCTAGAGAGTACGTACGCGCTCTAAATGCCACCAAACTCGAGCGTGTTTTTGCCAAGCCTTTTATCGGGGATTTGAATGGCCATAAAGATGTCATCAGTTGTCTAAAGAAACATCCGGAGTCGCTCTCGACTTTATTGTCGGGAAGTTTTGATGGTGAAGTAAGTATAAGAACGATAAGGGCCACTTTTATTTATTTATCTACAATTGCATTCAGCTTAAAAATGGCCTTGTGCCACACTTGGTTGGTGCTGCTCACCAACTATTTTGCAATCTGTCGACGGAGCCGTTTCGGAATTTTATTCCTCATCAGGGCAGCTCTGCAAACCAGCCTTCGTCTAGCGAGGATCGAAACCGCACCGTCTTGAGTGGCAGTGCGAGCTCTTACCCCTACGCTATCTGGCTGGGTGATAATTTGTAAACAGATCTGCTTGCTTTAAAGGGCTCGAGCTTTCGGAGGGAGAGGAAAGCGAGCTTTGCACAAGGCTACTATAACGTCTTAACGTCTTTGGGCAGTGACGGTGGAGCATTGGTAAAAGCTCGGGATCTGGAATCGTATTACGCAAGTTCAAACCCCAGTCAAAACTATTGTATTCACTTTAGCTGCCTCGGGCATGAGGGGACTCCTCATCATCTGAAATGTCGCAAAAGCTCCACCTCTAGTATCTAGTACTATGCTCAAGTTGCATTGAAGACACAGGTTCCTGTAAGATCACCGAAGTTAAGCAACGTAGAGCCTGTTCAATACTAAGATGGGTCAAGTTGCATTGAAGACACAGGTTCCCGATGGATCACGGAAGTTAAGCAACGTAGAGTCTGTTCAATACTAAGAGGGGTCAAATCACGTTATAGACACAGGTTCTCCCCAGATCACCAAAGTTAAGCAACATAGAGCCTGTTCAATACTAAGATGGGTCAAGTTGCATTGAAGACACAGGTTCCCGTAAGATCACCGAAGTTAAGCAACGAGCCTGGTCAGTAGTTAGATGGGTGACCATTTAAGAATATTAGGTACTGTATCTTGCACTGGGGTGGAAAATACTCAGGTTAGTGTCTGGGGGCGAGGTTAAATCACTGAGTTGATGTACCCTTAGTCTTTGGTTAAATAGGCATCTATACATGCGGCTGGGGACTGCTTGTGAAGTTTAAATTGCCATGAGACTTAACACTGAATTGTGTGTGTTCAGTGGTTGAGCCAACTAAACCTGCATGGACCAGTATGCACCTTTAGTCTTTGGTTAGACAGGAGTCTATACATGCGGCTGTGGACCGCTTGTGAAGTTCCAATTGTTATGAGACTCAACACTGAATCGTTTGTGTTCAGTGGTTGAGCCGTCTAAACCTGCATGGGTTAGTATGCCGATACAAACACACAAACATTAGTTTCTATATATTCCTATGATGCTTTAGAAGAACTAAGATAGTTTGAAAATAGAGTTATATTCCCGAAATATTACTAACTGATAACTTTAATGCATCATTATTGCCTTAAAAATTTTTATATTTATTATTAATAATCGCATGATGATTTAGAAGAACTACGACAGTTTAAATGGAGTTATATCCCCGAAATATAACTAAATGATATCTTTAATGCATCATTATGGCCTCAATAAAACTTTATATTTATTATCAATAATCCTTTGATGCTTTAGAAGAACTAAAATAGTTCAAAAATGGAGTTATATCCCCGAAATATTACTGATGCCTTTAATGCAACATTATAGCCTTAATAAAACTTCATATTTATTATCAATAGTCCTATGATGCTTTAGAAGAACTACAATAGTTTGAAAATGGTGTTATATCCCCGAAATACAACTAACTGATACCTTTAATGCATCATTATAGCCTTAATAAAACTTTATATTTATTATCAATAGTCCTATGATGCTTTAGAAGAACTAAAATAGTTTGAAAATGGTGTTATATCTCCGAAATATTTCTAACTGATACTTAAAATACATCATTATAGCCTTAATAAAACTTTATATTTATTATTAATTATCCTATGATACTTTAAAAGAAATACAATTTATTAATTTTTTAAATTATTTTTTGTTTTTCGTTTTTTACATCCTCGTTTATTTTTGACATTATCTTTTTAAAATATTTCTTTCTTTTTTTTTATTGTTCGTTTTTCTTTTTGTTATTGTTTTTTATTATATTCATTCATTTATTTATTTATTCATTCATTTTCAAAATATCTTGTCCTTTCTTCTTTTTTCATCCGATTATTGACAATGTCTGTCGATTGTAAGCAGAGGCTACGGTATTCAACAGATGGTCGGATCAACTGTTGTGGCCACAGAAGCGCAACCTCAGCCGCTTTTATTAAGGGGACGTGTGTTTGTTTGTTCAATAATAAAACCATTAAGGAAACGCAGGCAAGAAAAAAAGGGGTCTTTTTGGCCTAAGAGAGAAGCGGAAAAAAGGCAGACATAAAAGCGTTTAGTTGGGGTCATTTTTTTTTTTCTTTCTTTCTCGTATCTGTTTTAATTAAAATGGTTGGTTGAATAAGTTTTGTTTTTATCGGCTACATTTATCTATTCATTCACTCATTCGTTTCTCGGGGGCCTTGTGTTAGTTTTTCTTTTTTTTAAATCTTATTTGGTGTTGTCGTTTCGTTTCATTTAATTAAAGTACGTCAAAGAGTACAACAACGCTCCAAAGTAAAAGTCACGCAAATCTCATCAAGACAGAAATTGGCCAAGGATAGACCATAAAGAATTTGATTAAAATTTTCTAAATAAATACATATAAGACACACGTTGGGCGTTAGAAGACTGAAGGATTTTAACCATTTCGGTCCTTAGGGGCCAATATATCGGCCTTAAAAACCAAAAGCAAAAAAGACACACTGACATTTTTTCGGCCTGATGAACGCATAAGCGAGAAACTAGCAGTTGCCTACTCCTGTTGACTCCGTGTCTACACTTAATTAATATATAAATATATATATATATATATATATAATTTTTTTTGCAATATATATATATATATATATATATATATATATATATATATATATAATCTATAGAGTAAGTTTGCTTATATTGATGGTTAGAGTGCTCACTATCAGTGATAGGGCATGTATATTAAGTAAGCAAAGAAACGATGAGTGTCAGTTTCTTGCCTTCGCTATCACAGACCGAAAGACTAAAACTGACAGTCACCAAAGGCCATTGACACCGTGTCTTTGTTTATTACAAACACACACACACACACACACATTTACTTGGTGAGCACCAACCCAAGTTTGGCACAAAAGCCATTTTTACGTGCTCTTACCCGGAATTTTTGTATTCGGTGTTACCCTCCACCTAGATGAGCTGCTTTCCCGAGTTAAGGAGCCCCATCTGCCCGAGGCTGCTAAAGTGAAACTAATGGTTTTTGACTGGGATTTGAACTCGCGTAATACGATTCCAGAACCCGAGCTTTTACAAATGCTCCACCGTCGTTATTATTATTATTATTATTATTATTATTATTATTATTATTATTATTATTATTATTATTATTATTAATGGAATCATATTTCTGACAGTATTTTTAAATGAACCGTATTAATTACAATTAGAAATTAACATCAATAAATAATTTGGATATTTACATATAGATCCATTTCATTCTTCCAGAAATCATCATCAAATTTGGACAAGTTGCACTGATGATTTCTGGAAGAATGAAATATGCAAATATTCAAATTACTTATTGAAGTTAATTTCTAATTGTAATTAATAGTTCATTTAAAAATAATCCATATCTTTATATTTTTAAAATTTACTAATATATTGTTTTTCAGAATCTTTTAGATGAGGCTATATAATTTGCATATTTATTAAGTGGAGCATTGTCATAATCTTCATATTCAGTAAATTTACCATCCTTGGGATTAGGCTTGATAATTTGTATATTTATTAATTTATCATTTGGACTATTGTCCTCATCTTTATATTTGTAAAATTTACTATCTTTCAGATGAGCCTTAATAATCTGGCTATTTATTATGCAGACTACCGTCCTCATCTGCATATTTATTAATTTTACTATTTTTTCTAATGGCATTAAAAAACAATAAATAAAAAAAATCACGTTTTTCTGTTTGAGAAAATCTTGGGTTGTTTGAAAAGTTCCAGGGAGAGTATCAATAATTCTTTAATTTTAAGTTAACTGAAATCTTGTAGATTCATTGTAATAAATTTTTTTTTTTTGGTGATTAAAATTTCAAAATGTTTTTTTTTTTAACTTAGGAACAATGAGATATATATAGGTTGCCCCAAAAGTTCATAAACAATGATGGTCTTTATTTTGGAGAATATAAGGTTGTCTCAAAATTGTACTTTCACCCCAAAGCTTGCAGATTGATGGCAGAAATGTCTTGGAAAATGATGGTCTTTATTTTGAAGAATAATTTTTGTTGCAGATTGATGGCAGAAATGTCTTGGAATATGATGGTCTTTATTTTGAAGAATATAAGGTTGTCTCAAAAGTTTAAGGAAGTGTGTCAAGAATTCTTTGATTTGAAGCTTGCTAAATGGTACTTACACCAGACCCCAAAGCTTGCAGATGGATGGCAGAATAGTCTTGGAAAATGATGGTCTTTATTTTAAAGAATCTAAGGTTGTCTCAAAAGTTTGAGGAAGCATGTCAAGAATTCTTGATTCAAAACTGCATGGTACTCTCACCAGATCTAAAAGCTTGGCATATCAATGGCAGAAAATCTTGAAAAATGATGCTCTTTATTTTGATAAATAATTTTGTTTGTTTTTTAGTTATTCTTTAGTAAAATTTAAAAGTGTTTACAAACTTTTCGGACAGCCTAATATTTAAAAAAAAAGTTCTTAATACAAGTTGTCTACCTCAAAATACTTGTTGGAAGGACAATTCAATTGGAAGAACAATAAATAAAATCTTATTGCTACGAATAAAAAGAATATTTCAATAGAAGGACAAAATTCCTAAAGAGTTTTTGTATGAAAAAAAAATTAGTCTCATTTATTGTTCATAGAAAATAATTTCTATGCATCAAAAAAGAGATGAAGAGATGGGATTAGTTGATATTGAAGTCAACATAAGTAATCTAAATCTTTATTAACAATTCTACTTGACTGTTGTTACTGGAGGGCAATTCTTTCATACAATGGGTCAATCTGAAAAAGTCGGACAATACAAAATATTTTATTCAAATCTTTTTAATTATTATCCAAGAGAAAGCAAAAATCCTCAAGTCTATTCTGATTCAATCTCTATCATTTAGTTCAGTTGTTTTTAAAGTGGGTTGTACGACTCCCTTGGGGGTGTTAAGAACTTTTAGGGGGATGTTGGCAAGTAAGTAGTCAGATGTGGGGCGTTAAGATTGTGAATGGGGACTTAGGGCAATTACAATAAAATGTTCAATTGGTGTTGGTAAAAAGGCTTGAAAAACAGGACAATTTAATTTAGCATTTCCCAGTCACTGCAAATAGATGTTCTTGCCAGTATACTTTCACCATATATTTGCTTATATGTACTGTCATTATGCCATTTATTGGAAGAGGAGGGGCGTTGGCATTTTTATCCAGTGATGAGGGGGTGCTGGCGTTTTTGACCAGGGGGCTGACAAAAAAAAAGTTTGAAAACCACTGATTTAGTTGGATTACAAGTTAATATAACAATTAATTGATTAAAGACAGGTTTTTTGAATAGGGAGGATAAAATAATAATCCGGCCTTGAGAGAAAGTAATGAAGAACTCTCCAACACACTGCTTTTTAACCTTTTTATTTGAGCGGAATCCGTTGGAAACATTCCACGGCAAAAAGTATCCCTGTGCAATAATTTTATTGTTTTAATAAAATGAAGAAAAAGAACCCCCCCAAAAAAACACATTTTTTCAGAGTATTGTAAATTTTTGTTGTAAATGAAATAAAAGAAAATTACTTGTTGGAATAGATTACGTTTATTCTCATCAAAAACTCAATGGAGAAACTTGAGTCTGGTGTTTTTTCCACAATTCTAAGATTGGTTTGTGGTTTTTCTGGAAACACATGAAGTTCATCTTCCTCATTTTCAAATGCAGTGAGTTTAATTATGTAAAATTTAGAATGTTTTTACAATAAAACTTATTTTTAAAAGAAAATATGCATATGATAATCAAACCAAAATTTGTTGGTTATTTTGTTAAAAACGAAAATGTCAAATCTTTTAAACTTTGAACCCTTGGCAGCCAAATTTCTGACTGATAAATTAAAAGCTTGTTTCATCTCTGAATACACATAATGTCAAATTTTAAGTGCTTAGACCCAATATTGGCAGAATAGCTAACTAGAGACTGCAAAGGTCAAATCTTTTAAATTTTGACCCTTGCAGCCAAATCTCAGCCCCAAAACTAATTAAAAACGCTTGATACACTTAATATCAAATTTCAAGTGTTTAGACCCAATATTGGCAGAATAGTTGAAAAGTAAGCACTTTATTGAATATTCATGGCTTCTTTTCCAGTTCCAAGTGACACTGTGCCTTAAGAGTTGTAAGAAGAGAGTTTTGCAGTTCCATATTGTTTGTAAAAAGTCTTGTTGATATTGTTTATATAAAAGATATTTTCTTTTTTTTTTCATAAGAATGATAAGGGATTCATGCTATGTTGTACTAAGAAAATATGTTTTGTGTAAACCAAATCAACAAGACTTTTTAGAAACAGTGTGGAGCTCTTCTTATAACTGCTATGGCACAGTTTCACTTTGTATAGGAAAAGAAGCAATGAATATTCAATAAAAAAGAGAAGAGAAAGTAAGGAAGAAAGAGAGCAAAAAGGAAGAAAAAGAGATAGTGAGTGTATGTGTGCGTGTGTATGTGTGTGTGTGTGTGTGTGATGTTAGTGTTAAAAAGAGAAAGAAAGAGAAAGAGAGACTGTTTTGTGATGTCAGTGTTAGAAAGAGAAAAGAGACAAAGAAAGAGAGAGAGTGTGTCTTTGTGATGTCAGTGTTAGAAAGAGAAGAGAGACAGTGAAAGAAAGAAAGAAAGAGAGTGTGTGTGATGTCAATGTTAGAAAGAGAAGAGAGACAGAGAAAGAAAGAAAGAAAGAGAGAGAGAGAGTGTGTGTGTGTTTGTAATGTCAGTGTTAGAAAGAGAAGAGAGACAGAGAAAGAAAAAAAGGAAGAGAGTGTGTGTGATGTCAATGTTAGAAAGAGATAAGAGACAGAGAAAGAAAGAAAGAGAGAGAGAGAGTGTGTGTGTTTGTAATGTCAGTGTTAGAAAGAGAAGAGAGACAAAAAAGAAAGAGAGAGAGAAAGTGTGTGTGTGTGTGTGTGTGTGTGTGTGTGTGTGTGTGTGATGATGTCAGTGTTAGAAAAAGAGAAGAAAGTTATTTTATTACATAAATCCCAACCATCCCAGAAACTCCAGATTCATCACTGTCCCAATATGAGTCTTCAAACAGCCAACAGCTTCAGGATTAGTTTTCCACATCAGTATTAAGTCATGAGGAAATGTCCTTCAAAAATAGATTTTAAAATAAAAACAAAAAATAAACCAAACAAAGCCAAAAAAATCCAAGCAGGGAAGAAACAATCAGTTTTTTTTTTTTTTTACCCCCAGGTATTATTATTATTATTATTATTATTATTATTATTATTATTATTATTATTCTTCTTCTTCTTCTTCTTCTTCTTCTTCTTCTTCTTCTTCTTCTTCTTCTTCTCCAATCTATACAAAACATATCATAATCCTTTGATTTTCCAATATCAATTATAAATCACTTTTTTTTACAATTTTGCAATTTGGTTTCTTCTTCTCTTTCAACTTCTGATTCATCTGAATGTCCTAGAAAAAAAATCTTTTCATTCTTTTGTTTCTTTTCTCAATAACAAATTTTTATTTAATCATGAATTATTTCCCTTCTTTTTATTTTCTTGTTCTTCATTCAATCTTTTCCCCTTTTTCTCCATTTTGTTTAACAGCTCAAACTATGTTATCTTCAGTGATGGGAGATTCAGTTGGTTTGCACCGGTTGTTGTGAACTGGTGCTTAAAATATTACGAGTTTGGCAAACCATTTGTCAAATTTATGTAAACCCCAATTCAGACCTGTATTATTTACCCCACTATCAAACTCCACAGGTTTTGCGTGACTCACGTAACTTGTGCATGTATAACAACATAATGTTAACGTATATAGCCTATATATAAATAAGCAATTTAGTTTTGTTTTCGTAACTGTTAAAATGCTCAAACTGCTCATGACAATGCGGA